>JBBIGC010000002.1:18944603-18963343 GCA_037576955.1 Lepidarchus adonis
TTATAGTGCGGTCGAGACGGCAGTCTGATCCATGTTATAGTGCGGTCGAGACGGCAGTCTGATCCATGTTATAGTGCAGTCGGGACGGCAGTCTGATCCATGTTACAGTGCAGTCGGGATGGCAGTCTGATCCATGTTATAGTGCAGTCGGGATGGCAGTCTGATCCATGTTATAGTGCAGTCGGGACGGCAGTCTGATCCATGTTATAGTGCAGTCGGGATGGCAGTCTGATCCATGTTATAGTGCAGTCGGGATGGCAGTCTGATCCATGTTATAGTGCGATCGAGACGGCAGTCTGGTCCAGGTTACAATGGAATAAGAACTACAGTTTGATCCAGGTTACAGTCGCGTTTTGTCCGTTACAGATGGGCTGAAGCAGAATTTTGTCTTTTACAAAAGACTAGAGTAAACAATTGGTTTAGGACAGATTTTTCCAGTTGGTCAGGTGGCATTAGAATTTTGTCTGGTTACAGTCAGGATGGGTCAGAATTTTGCCTGATCACAATCATGTTGCAGCAGAAATTTGCAGGGTTACATTAGAAGTAGAAAGGTTCACATTCAGCAGGTGAGTTGAAACAATTTCTGCAATATTCAGTTCCATTCACAATTTTAGGTAAAGTTAAAATATCTTCTGAGGGCAAGTAGAGTCAAATGACCAGATCTCAGTCTTAGTCCTTTAGTGAAATAGCAAACCCATGCAAACAACATTTACAGAGCATTATGTTCTCTTTATGTTCTTTGATGACATATCAGACATCACCAACTAGAATAAAAAAGTGAGCCTGCACATATGCTTTATGGTTCAGTTTAATAACTGCTCCAATCCATTCAGCTCAGTAGCAAATGTATTACCCTCTCATCTTTCCGGCTCCACGTCACATTGGCGGCTTATCAGATTTCACTGGGAACTGAAGCGTGGCGCTGCCTTACGCTCCCTCAAATCAAACGCTGGCCAGGGAATTTGCATGACAATCGGCCCAAAATTGGACATGTTGGAACTGCACAATGCGGCTGTCTTTCTCCTACTGAATTACCATGCCTGCTCAGCAACTCTCTCTCTTTCCAGTCTCATTTGAACAGGACACCGAGTGACTGGCTCTGAATGATTGATCTCTCTTGCATGTAGCAGTGGAACCATTAGCTTAGCGCTAGCCATCTGTCAATAGGAAACAAGATGGAAGTTAATTATGCTGCATTTACAGATGAGGCAGACTGCACTAGTGATAAGAACCATTGCTGAAAGAAGGATTCACCTGTGTGTGTGTGGGTCTACAAATACCCTTCACACTTCAATGCATAGGCTAATGACCTTATTCAGGTCACATGTATAAAAAAGATTCATCAATATCTACAGTAATCCTAAGTAGGGTTGTCCTCATATGTACAATTTAAACTTTTTAGGATTTTTTTTTATATTGTTATTCATCAACACTACAAAATATTTTTATTTAGTACCATTTTGGACACTTAAGGCATCCGGAAAAAAAAACATGATTCTTTCCCTCTAAAATCAGAATACCACAATAAACATTAAATTTAACAAATTATTGTTTTTGTCTCAAAACCCCAGACTAGCATTCACAAGGCTGCATAAACAAAGTGTCTAACATACAGTATGTCAATATAAGACTAGACATAGCCTAGTCTACAATGAGGCTCATGTTCACACAAGCAGAGAGAAAACCACCATTTGAACTGATTTGAGCTAATCGTTACCCAGAATTATTATTATCAATAATTAAACATGATTAATCAGTCACTGAAAAAGTACAGTATTTCCCCAATGATAGGCAGCGGTTTAAACAAACCTGGTATTGTGTGTGGCTTGCTTACATGAGGCGGCCTATCTGAAAACATGAAAACACATTCGCTAAAAGTATAAGTCAGTGCAAAAAAAAACACAAAATACAGTGACCTGACCTCTTCCTGAAAGGATACGACACGATGAGCAAATTAAAACATTAAGAGACACCTCAAAGTAGCTGCTGCTCCATTATCAGTGCAGACAACAATACTGCAGACTCTCCATCAAGAGCAAAAGAGAATGAGAAAGAACAGGTGGTTCTCACAGCAGTTGATGTTTTCAATGCCCACTTGAACTGAAAAACTGAAATATTCTGAAATAACTCCCTACTGATCCTCAACAAATTCTCATTTATATAATCAAACAGAAACACCAAATGTCTTTTGCTACTCAGGCAAGTAATAAAGTCAGAAAAGCGAAGTTAGAAAAGACTGAAGGCTCTCATGGTGTGAGGTTATCAGAATTTTAAAGCATTTTTCTACCTTCAAGAAGCTGCGTCCTGAATGCAGGTGACCTGTAAGAGGCACATGTTAAATGGCTAATTTAACTAGATACCCCAGAGTGTGAAGAATGAGCAAAAACAGACCTTTTAGAATAATTAAATCTGTGTGTGTGTGTGTGTAAACAACATTTACTTTAGAAATGACAGCAATGATTAACTGGCGTTTGCCACATGTACTTTAAAGGACAGAAGACACCACTGAAGAACCATTTATATAACCATTTTGTCAAATAGTGTTTATATTTATACACATTTCCGTATTATAAAAAGGCATTGTTTCTCTTTTATTCTTCACAGCAAATTTGTTTAAATCTTTGGAAAGTTTTGCAAAGTTATTGAAGTCATAGTCATTAGTCATTGAAGCCCATCATAAAAGAGATGACTAAATCTGTAACTAAACTATTTGTATCTAAAAATGATACAAATGAAAATAACACTAATGACTGTAATAAAAAAATTAAATGAAATTATGAAAAAGTATCATATTTGTTAACAAATATCCAAGTTCTTATTCAGATACATGAGAGGTGCCCAGTTCTAGTCCAGGAGGGCCAGTGTCCAAAACAGATTAGTGATTTTCGGCCACAGACACAATGGGTTCAACTCACCTGTTAATTGCCGGGTTGTTTAGTGAGTGTGTTTGGTGAGGGGAACTACCAAACTGTGCTAGACATCAGCTCTCAAAGTCACCACTGGACACACCTGAGATACACTGAGATTTCTCTTTGCCTTCAAAATGCTGTTGGGGTCAGCCTTATGTTTATATATTGCCTCTGGCAAATATATATGAAAACTACTGGATATCATCAATGACCCTCCCATATTCCCATATCTTAAAATGTTGGGATTCTATGTGAAAAGTCAATAAAAAGGAGGAATAAATTTCAAATGCTGTAAAACCTAATATTAACATATTAAATGCTGCCAGCATTACAGCAAGAAAATGTAAGAAAATGTTTTTATCAACATTTGGGCACTGAGGAGGAGACCAATTGCTGGAGTTCACATTCCTGTATGATATAATATTTCAACTGCACAACAGTTCACACTCTCCTTTGTTGTAGTTTCTGCTTCATGATGTACCTGTTGTTTTCAAGTGTGTGACACGTCTGGACAGCACCCCGGCCAGTTTAGCATATGGACTCTTCTACCACCAAACCATACTTTGGTCATATGTACAGAATACGATTTGGCATTGCTTTGCTGAAATAACCAATTTCCTCCCCACAGATGATGAAATCCCCCAAACTCTCTGTAATTTTACACTGAGGAATATTATTCTTAAATTGTTGGAATATTTGCTTCCCCACTTTTTCACAGAGTGGGAGAAAGTAGGCTCACGAATTAAACCGTACAACCTCCTCTTTCAGGGCCATAGAGTGGAACGTATTTGTTTCTGGTCAAATCACCTGAGATTAACCCTTCTCTGCAACCAATTCACTTACAAAAGGCAAGACTGAAGACAACAAGCCTCTGAAATAAACAGGAACTGAAAACTGGGCAGTGATTCATTCAGCTCACCCAATGTAAAATATTAAGAGGCTAAAGAGAGTAGTTGCCTTCTGACGCGTGATTTGTAGGAACAGTGCTTATTAAATACTCTCTGCTTTCAAGCACAGGAGTTCGAGGTCAGACTGCAACATGCTATCTGCTATGCCGACAAGTCCAGTTCTTTGAGATAATTGCAAGAAAAGAGGATTTTAACAGCAGTCTTCGCATCAGCAGCTTGGGCCCATTTTTCCCCAAGATAAAAAAACAGAAAGGAACAACCCAATCAAGTCCTCAGTACACAGCTAGCTTTAACACCGTGCACGCAGACATATCTTATTAGCACTTCAAATGAACTCAACATAACACATTTCTCCATGCCATATGCTCCGAAACCCGACCGGCAAGATCAAGCACTACACAGAGAATCTGAGGACAACACTGTCTTTTTTTGGCTCAGTACCCAAAACGAATATGTGCACATACTTTCACATTTATGCAGGATCTTCTATATACCTGAAGCAAACATGCTCTGATCTTCTATATACCTGAAGAAAAAATGCTCTGATCTTTTATATACCTGAAATAAGTATAAAAGACTATATTATAGAAAAAAGTAAGCTTGCCAAATTTGCTGAAGTTACTTTCACAAAGTTTCAAGCTTGCAACCTCTCCGTTGTTCCGTTTTGGTAGTTGCTTGAGCCTTTTTTGAACGAGGTCTCAAGCTTGGTTGTGTACTGCTGTGGCTGCTAGTTTTCTCCACAGTAATGTGATGCTGTTAGCATCATGAACGCCGTCTCCACATGAAGTATACCATAGACAAATACTAAAAACATAACATTTCTATATGAACCGGTGTCAGTCATTTACAGACTCTGTGATTAACAAGTCAAAGACTGATTAAATTGTGCAAAAGAGGCAAAGTGTTAGCTTTTGATACCTATGCTTCTTGAGCTAGATAAACAGATTAGCCTTTCAATGAAGCTCACCTTCAAGGGGCTCATGAAAATAAATGAAACGTAAACAAAGTGCGGCATTCTGTTTACCAGCGAATTGAGGCGTAAGAAGTAGAGTGGAAAAAAGAGGAAAATTACTTTCTGATGAAAATGGCAGCTGTCCAAACATTTGCACCATTTGAAGTACTTTTAGCACAATGCTATAACTGGGGTCAGTAAACAAAAGGTCACTTGCACATTTATTTGGCCCAAAAGGTTCACAGCTGCATTTAGAAGATGGTTTAGCAGAGTCTTTGTGCCTCACAAGAGCTGCTCAGGAGAAACCCTGTGCTCCTCAGACTTTCTGCTGAAGTAGTGAGTACACATTTCAGTGTGGCTGTAAAAAAAAAAAGCACCCCAAGATAGAGCATGAAGGACATGAACATTTTAACAACAATGCCCAACCTATACAATACAGAAGAGGTTAAAGGTCTTTAATTCTTTACTCATCTTACATTTTGCCAACATAGTAAAAATCTGTTACAAAGGCTACATCTGATGAACACCTGTACCAAGTAGGCTTTTATATTGAAGAGATGTGACACACTACCAAAGCAACACAGCTAGAACCATTGGACTGAAGCATACATAGCACAGAACCTATACTGGTGTCATTACTTTAAAGCTTGGAGGGGGGACTTGGTTGAACAGCTCCCTAAAACCAATTTAGGAATACATGGCACGGGTGTGATTTTTATCTGATCCATAGGATGAAACTCATCTTCTCAGGATGCTGGTATTCCATGTACCCACATCTCTTCTGTGGTGCATTTGATATCCTAGTCAAAGCACGCACCTGCCCCAACATCTCCTGTCTCACTTTCCTCTTGCTATGAAGATAGCTAAGAAAGACCAGGATGATGGACATGCAGTGACGCCCACATCATATGAAGTAAAGTTCAAACAGAATGACGGTCACTGGATATTATGGCAGCTGAGTAAAGAACAAGCCAGAACATGGGCACACCTGAGAGACAGAGCAATCTAAACATCTATTAACCTGAATGTATGTGAACATTGGCTAACTGTCTTCAAAGCCAAAATAAACAAAAAAGATACAAGTAAAAAAAAAGGAGAAAATGACGCCGGGATTAGCTGCAGTCAAAACAAAACATTTAGGCTAACTTGCACTTTACAGAATTCCCATGCTGCAATTTGGATGACATTTCTTTTTATATCAACTCTCTGGATCAAAACAAAGGGAATTTGCTCATATACAGATGTGTAAAGTTGGAGCTTTTCTCTGTAGCAACACTTTGAAGAGATGAGTTAGGGGTTAAAAAAAGGCCTCCAGCCTTATGTTATGGATTACCCTTAGCATTACAGCCATTGCTGAGTTTAGACTCTGCTAAATGTCAGTAAATTATAGGTTATTCAAGGACTTGCTCCACAGTTGGAGAGCAGCACATTTTCCTCTTTTTTCCACTCCTTTTTTCTTCCCTTATAGTTTAAAGTGGAAGACATCCAAAAGCATGGATAATTTCTACAAAAAACGCTGGCTATCTATCATTAAAGCTGAATAACTACTCCAAAGAGATGCAATTACTTTTGAAGAAGTGATCATTAGCATGAAACCAAGTGCACTAATACAATCTGTGGCCAGATTCAACATTCCCTTTCTATACAATTCAGTTCAGACAATTTGGGGGTGTTGAGATATCTTCAGAATTTGACTTGTGGCTTTTTAAGCCTGTTGACTTTTTAGTATAAGAAGATACAACAAAACTTCATGCATGTCCTTTGAGAAACCAAGTGAAATCAACCTTCATGTCTGGCAGAACTTCCTCTGTTTGAAAAACTAAGTTACACTTGGCAGGTGTGTAGAACTTTCAGAGCTACCACAGTTCACACTGTTTAAGCTCCCCCACTCAGGACATCATATTGCAAAAACAGAACATATCAAAGCAAGAACATAACATGGACAGCATAATACAAAAAAAGTAGCATTTTCCAAACCCAGACATCTATTAATTGCATAACACAGCAGTATGATCTGAACATCTGATACTTACGGGCGTATGACATCATGCAAAAAACGTCCAGTCATCACGCTGTGTCAAAGCATGTCAAGTAGACAGTCCAGTGCTCTTCAACTGCAGAGGAACTCTGCAGAGGACTCATCATTACCACAGAAGCACAGCAGCAAGACAGGGCTGTCCCCTACGGCCCTTTTCTACAGCTCTGTAAGCAGAGAATGGCCTTAGACAGTGGCAAGCCAGCCCAGCTGAAATATTTACCAAGTTGCCATGCATACCACCTAAGACTCTGCTAAAAAAGAAGCCAAGCCTGTAGAGGCAGTTTGGAGTTATTCATACTCTATAATAAAGTCTTTTTCTTTTTTTTTAACTTCTACCGCTGTTCTCGCCAGCAGCTCGGCCATAATAGCGCCCTGTGCTTCACCCTTCCTGCAGGATGTCTCTATGGAGGTCCGTCTGCTGGACAAAACTCCTTTGTGAGTCTAATCTCCCAAAGCGCTGACATGGTTTTGTGTTCTCGGCTACATCCTGCCATCCAGGAGCCAACCAAAGGATCTGCGTAGAGTGTGATCAGCAAGCGGCCTTGCTCATAAATAATGCCTCAATAATTCCAAATGCCAGGGCACACTCACAGGCTTACACGAACAACACACACTCTCAAAAATCACTTTGAATTAGTAATAACCACACAGAAACACAAAGATGCTTGAAAGTGGAAAGTACATGCAAAATTTAAGTTCTATGGTTCGAAAGTGGGGTTACTACAATGGTTACTGTTAAGTTATTAATACATTTCATTTAAGGTTGTCACAATCGATCCTATCACTAATTGAATCTACTTGATATTTTAACCTTTTATTCTCGTAATATAAAAAAGCTTGACACAGATTGTCAGGTTTTAAAATGTACACTATCCATACATGAAAATTAAGATGCAAAAACAGCCCTTTTTAAATTTAGTGCACCTTGCATTAAAGAAAAATTTCCTGTTCAAATTGCTGGAAAAAAAACTTGGGGTGTAATCATTTATTCACATGACTGTATATGTGCTATTTTTGTGATAATCATGCATGACAGTCTGGCCTTCAGTGAAGACCTTGCTTTCATGCAACTAATTTCATAACAGAATATTCTCGGAAAAACCATGGAGTCATAAAAAGGGAATATATATATTATATATTACACACATACATACATACACACAGCCCACAAGGAATTTAAGAATTCTACTACTTGTGGTCTTCCTCAAGGAACAGCTTATTACCCAACAGACTTGTATCAATATCTGGGAAGGAAAAGAAAAAAGGCCCAATGGAAAAGGAAGAAAACTGAGAACTTAATAAAGTAATGTCAGAAAGTATGTATTTTTAATTCAACATACCATTTGCTAAAACATTTTCAATTGATGATTAATACATAATATTTAGAGCAGCTCTCTGACATATTGAATTAGACTTGCTAAACTAGTGAATGCAATGTCATTTTAGAGGTTATATGATGGCAATGATTATTGCAAAGCTACACCAAGAAAGTGCCTTGCTATTCCAAAAGAATGAGCGCCATATACAGTTCTATGCAAATGTTTGTACACCTCTAGTAAAATGACACATTTAGTAGATGCTGAAGTCAAAACAAATGCACATTCTCTCAGGGACAAACCGAAATATGCATATCTTGTATTTTTTGTATTTCCACTTAGTCACAATATAAGTACATAGCATGAATATTGTTTTTATTGTTATTTTTCAACACAACAGAAGAAGCAAACATTTCACCATTGTAATATCGTGCTTGAAGATAATGCTTATGTACTCATAGCTCCAACAAAAAAAGGCAAACAAATACCAAACATGCCTACTTTGATTGATTACATATAGACTAGGAGGAAACAAGTGGAAAATCTGATTTTGTTGTTGCTAAAGCTTAATCTTGGAAGAGACCAAAAATACTTCATGAACTGCTCATGAATAGCAGTGCATAGAAAAGGGTTTGGGGGCAGGAGGCAGAAGATCCCACCAAGCGGGAAGGATGCTAACAACTATTCAACTGATGTCAGTTCCTGTTAGATATAAGCGGGCCTCAGCACACGGCTGAACGTTCACACCAATCCAAGTTAACAAAAGGAGACGAGCACAAACACGCACCAAGCTCCTTTCAAACTCAAATCCCATCTTGAATAATGGTGTTTGTGCTTTTATACAAAAAGCAAAACAAAAAAACAATACAGTATTATTGTTGGTGGGAATAATATCCTACTAACAAAAGCGCAATAAAAGACAAGACACAGTATTAATTTGTATAAAGACAAAGAAGAAAACCTGGCTGGGTATCAGCTATGCACTTGAGAAACACAGTTCAATGCAATTCATGATCTACATTATGCACTGAAATCTGACATTAGCGTTAATCCAATGCTCTTATTCACTCTGCACAAATGTGCTCCTGAATGTGCTCAACAAGCCCTCATAGTCACAGAAATTGGATAAGAATGCTCCGCTGTAAAACAACAATCATACAAAGGCGTTTTTGTGTTGGAATATGTTTTCTCCAAGCTGCTCTCACTTGCTGTTTGTCAGGAGAAATTTTAATTTGCTCGATTAGCCAAATACCAGCAACACGTCAAGTCAGCTGTTGGGAGGTGCAATGGGGTAATGTGAATCACGAGGAAGCTCTCTCTCTCTCTCTCTCTCTCTTGCGCGCTCTCTCTCTCTGAGAGAGAGAGAGAGAAACAATTCATCAATCAAAACACAAATTCATGATAAAGATAATTTAACAGAATGAAATAAAGCCGTCAGTTAAACACTGAAGTCAGTAATATAAACATAGGTCTTCTGCTGCTGCACTGGGGGATGATTTGTGGCATGGACATGACCTCAGCTGTCTATAAGTGATGAAGGACTATGACACAGTCTCCTACAGGCAGCTTTATATAATGGAGGCATGTAGATGGCATACTGAGTGAAAAGCAAGGCCCATCCTCAGTACAGAGACCTCTCTCTGGCATGCTCTCTGATTTACACCCAGATGTGTACTGCATGTACAGCATGGCCATTCATGACAACTCCGTTTACTACAATAATAACAGAGGAGGCTAAAAATACAGCTGGAGACATAAATAAGCAATAAGCAGGAAGATCATGTTTCAGAGCTCCTTCCACAAGGTAGTGCGGTCAGTGGCTTCCTGCGGGTTCTCTAGGACTGGACGCTTGCCAAGATGACTGGATTCACTCACATAGTGAGACATGGCCAACTGCCAGTTACTGAAAGGCCCAATGATGAATCAACATTAACAGGAACTCTTTTAATGTGGTGCATCAGGTCTTCACACTGCTCTCTTCTAGAACCAAGAAAAAAGGGGGAAAGAAAAAAAAGGAAAAACACTCCAAGTGTGAGTTTCATATCCGACTGAAAACAAAAGGAACACAGGAGCCTTCAAGTTAGCAATCCCACTCAGCCCAAACCACACTGTCAGCAGGAGCACAAAACAACTTTTTGAGCTCATTTTGAGATAAACACACAATTTCACCTCAGCTTATCTGCACTGTCCAAACCGGGGAGGATTTTTGCGGTAATCTCAGGGGGAAACTGGAACACTGCAGTGCTTTTGTAAATGCAGCAAAAAATACTTCTGCATAAGGAAAGCGAGAGAGAGAGAGAGAGAGAGAGAGAGAGGTTACTCCCCAAGAATAATAAGAGAATAATCCCTCACGCCTTCATACAAGCATTTTCAGTTCTCCAATATACACTATACTCAACAGAAAAAAAGTTCTCTACAGCACAAGAAGAGGTTCTATGACTTGCATGACAAAATTGCAGAACCAATTGTGCTGGTGTTGCATACAATTTTAAAAGATTATTTTTAAAAAGTATATACACAACAGGTTCTCCAACATGCAAATTCTTTAAATTCTTTTAAATGAAAAACATTAAGCAATTAACAACAATCAGAAGTCTAGAATTAATAACTTATGGGTGACAATATGATATCTTTGTATAAAAAGAAAAAAAGGTTCTCTATAGTACCATTTGGCGAAGTATGCAAAGTATTCTTTGAAACGTCATGTAGAATGCACAATGACAACACATACTGAATCGTAGGCTGAAACAGCACTCACTCACTATACAAGAATAAAATGAAGTTAATTTTATGACATTAAAGTGAAGTCAATTTAGTGCAGCTGTGCAAGGACTGAGCCCAAGTGCTGTTGAAGTGTTATTGGTGGATTATCAGATGTACTGTAAGTCGCAACAGGAGTGACAGTGACATGGCCATTCAAAATTTCTGACACTCACAGACTTGTGCCAGGTTATCTTCAGTCACAAGACTAGGACACTGCCCATCTTTGACTCTCTGACAGTGAGACGATGACAATTTTTGCCCAAGTTGGTCATCTTTTGTCAGGGACAACCCAAATATGCACATTAATAATATTCCCACCATTAAAAAACATTTACCATTCCTTCTAAGAAACCATGTATTTAAATGGCTCTTTGGGTGTTCATAGTTCTATACAGAGTCAAACAGACAAACCATTTTAGGGTGCGTAATTAAAAATACATAAAAAAAGAACAATTTTCTGCAGTTCAGTGCTGCAGTTAAGCATTCAAATGGTTCTGAGTCATCATCGCTCCATATACACAAAAACATTTCCTCTTTTTAGGCAACCTCATTTTTAAGCAGGACCCATACGCCATCACTGAGTGAAGCTTTCGGTAAAAAATGCTAAGGAGAGACCTAATCTGCTGCAAATCTGCCAGCAGCTGGGATTTCCTTCCTTTCTGACAGAAGCATGTGGAATACGGCCTAAATGGCACACATGAGCAAATTCTTACTGCCACCTATAGCTCCATTTCCATCCAGAATGGAAAGATTAGGCAAGTGTATCTGCATCACAGCCAAACGCCATACACCTAACCATGCAATGCTTTTGGAATAAGAAACGAAACGGAAAAACATTACGACAAAGCTGAGTTGTGATAATGTAGTGGGTGAGGCATTTTAACACACTTCCCAGCAGTTCCATAGGAGCATACCATTCCACAGCTTCACGTTTTGTCACTCTACCGCACACTAGTGCTGTATATCAGCTCTTTATCAGGTCCTTCATGAGCTGAAGCAGGTGAGCTGGAGAAAACAAAGTTACAATCAACCAGCATCATATTTACCATTCATTATTGAAAATCAAGGTTTCTGTGACCTTATGGAAGACATGTCAAATACTGTTTCCATACATAATTCACTAGTAATAACTGCATGCTGTTGCTCAGCGCTGTATAAACTGGTAATCTCTAAAAATTATGGCTTTTGCAATACTGCCATCACAGAAGCGTTCAATATGCAAATGGGTCACAGAACCCATCACAATGTTTTTACCATGTGCTGTGAGTATCTTGATCAATCATATTTCTAGATGAGTGCTTGTGGATGGGCCAATAAATGAAGATTTCAAATAATTAAATAAAACTAAACAGTCAAAATAAAGCAGGCTCATTTTTTACAACGCCACGTTATAAATTCAGCCATTTGTTTTAATATATTGCAGGGTACCGCACATGCAATTGCAATGTATAAGAATGTAACTCCAATAGTAATATACTGTCCATATTATGCAGACTTTCTTAACAGCCTTCACCAACTCTGCCACCATCTAGTAAGTGTTTGTGTTTTCTACATTGGACATACTGTATCATTAGCAGCAAATAAATGAGAATTTCTAGTATTGCTTTGGGTCCAATATTGGAATTACAGCTGATATCAGCTCCCACACAGAACTATACTCAAATCCACATCCAGGAACACAACCATTATATGAGAAATATTCCAAATAAGGATGCCAGCTAAATAAGAATTAGCAATAAATCTTAAAATTAATTCTCATTTACCCAGGCTCTGGTTATATAAAAGAACCAAGTGATGTGTCAAATAAACCCGAACTGATCAACCCCAGTATTTATTACTGTATACCAACGGCACTCCACACTGACCTGCCATTTAGGAGATGCTTAGACCCTGTTGTTTACCCATCACAATTCACAGTCTTATGCACCAGTCAGTGAATTTGTTCCAGCACATTATCTCTCATATAGATAAATAGGAGCTAGACTTGCATTTCTCTCACATATGTTGTACAAAATCACCATACACATAAAACTGAACTGAGTTGCCTCCATGCCACTGATCTGAGGTTGTACAAATCAGGTAAAGGCAGCAGTGACACAAATTAAGCCTAAAAGAAACAAGGCTGGAATAGACAGGAAGCAAAATAAGCATTATTCAAAAGAGACGCTATTCTAAAACCTACATAATGTGACAGCCTACTGCAAACTGCTCTCAGGAATATGCCAGACATGTGGCATTGCAACAACAGATCGACTCATTTTAAAACATTTTCTCTAAAATGTTCTCTAAAGGTAATCCATTTTCAACAGGTGCTGTCCAATTATAGAATACTTATTGCTTTCAGAACTTCATAATATTACATAATGTTGGAGAGCAGTTCTTCCTGCATGCATTAAATGTCAACAGGCATAATGTAGAAAAAAAATCAACTCACAGTATTGGTAATAACCCTCTGTGGAATTAGTGTGGCAGGAATGAGTTACACATATTGCAGCTGAGCATATTCTTTCCTTACAGTAGCCTTTTATTTGTTTCTGCTCTAACTGTGATGTGCATTTGAATGTAATTAATGGGCCTAACATTCCCCATGCACTGCATCTGAATGATGCACTGCTCTACTGCACCAGAGATGAGATGGGAAAAGATAAACTATGATGATAATAGCTACATGTACAGCTGCAGGTATTCAATGATGGTCATATACACAAGACATGCAACATGCATATCCAAATGTTTGCAGGCATCCAACATACCGGGTATGGGAGAACGAGTTCCCCCTTTGCTGCAGTAACAGACTGTACTGTACTGGGAAGACGTAACACTATGTGCTGGAACATTTCTGTGTGGATTTGCTCGAGGAAAAAGTAAGAGTGAGATCAGCTACAGATGCGGGATAATTAGTTCTAGATTACAGATCAATTCCAAATCATCCCAAAGAAATGGCTACATCACTGTTTCGATCAAAAGCTCAGACTTTCCTACACTAGACGCCTGGCACTGGGCAAAATGACATATTTCTTTTATGCAGCTGCTCCAGAGGTTCCCAATCTACTAGCAGTGCATTTTTACAGAGATTACACATGCTGTGTATGCAGAGTTGAACACTTATACCAATCAGTCAAAAACAACCATTAAACCACTGATGCATCAAATAATATTGATTATCTCATTATAAGGGCACCTGTGCAGGATTTATTAGACAGCAAGTTAATAGTGTTTTTCCATCTGATGTGTCTGAACCAGTGAAATGTGGGCAAGTTTAAGGTTCTGAACGACTTTGATAAGAGCTATATTGTGATGGGTAAACAATGGGGTCAAAGCATCTCCTAAATGGTATGAATGGAACGAAAGAATACACTCTGCTCATTTCGCGCTATACGAAGGAGACAGCGTTGTGCTGTTGTGTCTTTCAGAAACTTTATTACGGCGCCCAAGCTTAAGGCAGACTCTACATCGAAGCTGTTTCACTTCATTACTGCTGTGTGTGTGATCCAGGTGTTTATTTTACCCATGCTCTCGCCAAAAACGAAATACGGCTCCAAGTAATCTGCCTGTATTACCCACACCAGACGCTGCATAGGCCACAATGCATTGCTCCCCATGAAACACACCACATTCCACATCAAACCCCGTACTACTCGTTCATGTTTAATAAATACTTGCCATTATTACATGCAGTTTGGGGGAAAATCATGTTACGTCGCGTTCGGGCGAACGGACCCCCAACGTAACTCGAGGACATTTAATGTTATGGCTGATTAGTGTACGTCAGCTATTGGTGCATCATAAAGTAGCAATGTATTTCATTATAAAGGCGTGTCAGAGCTTTTGGGAACTTCACGTCATCAAAACATGAGCATTTCCACAGACATAAGCTAATTAAAGTAAAAAAAAAAAAACCGCCCAATTCCTCGAAACCCCGCCCACTCATCAACTCAGCTCACCTCACATTCCTCAGATTCCAACACGCGGCTCACCTGGATGTTCCTTCGCCATTTAGCACGTTTTAAACGCCTGGTGTCCTCAAGGACATGTGCTGCAGCTACTAAACCTCCAAGCTGAGCAGAACGCCTGCTTCAACATCGGAGAAGTAACCTACATTACATTAATATTGCGTTATATTACAGTGTGCGAAACCCGCGAGCAAAAACGGACCAATCCAACCGTGGCACGGCACGCGCTCCAAAAAGGCAGCGCGTGCTCGTCGTGTTAGTTTGTATGTTTATTTAATTCACCGATCATTATTAAAGCTCTACAACACGTGCACAAGTCCACAACAACACCAATAACAACAACAAATCCAGGCAAGTTTTCCAAAGTAAAGGCACTGCCTTATAGCCAAACACTCGTCCACTGCACTACCCGCAATAGCTGTGAAACAAGCCAGTTAAGACTTCACACTCGTACACTTTGTGCGTCTTTCTTAATGTTTAAATGTGATCACAAAACGAGCCCCATACCTTTTTGGAGGACAATCCTGATCTAGTCGATGTTTTGCATCACTGGGCACCGCTGGAACACGCGAAAAGTCGTGGGCGAGTGGACTTACTGAGCCACTTCAGTGCCCGAGCTCCGCCGATCCAAACTCGGCTCCATGCTCCGCTTCCCTCCGCTTCCACAGGAGCGATACGAGCAGCGGTGACGTCATGATCTGGATTTGCAAATCGTAACTCCATTGGTTCGTGAAAAGGACAAGCGCTCACTCGATTGGACGTAACATTTGCAAACTGGACCAATGGGACAGGGACAGCAGTCTCCTTGGTTACGTCTTGTATACAAAATGCTGCGTTGCATGATGGTTGGAAACACTTGAAGGTAATAAAAATGTATGTTTTTAATATTGCGGTAGTTTGTGTTTAACTTAAGGCTGGGCAAAATTCACAAGATTCATATTTTCAGTCTTGAGCCTGTTTTGATAATCTGATTCTTTTTAATGGCACTAAACGAAACTGTATACAGTGTTACTACATAGAAAACACTCTTGCAGAATGTCATTCAACTGTGTGTTTGCTATTCGTTTTTCATTTTATAGGTTTAAACCGCTTAAACGTTTAAGAGAAACTTACAAAATGAGCAAAAGTAAAATGAATTTAGAACCTGACTAATACAAACCAACAATACGTTTCCCAATATTGACATAACATTTCAACAGGTGGTCTTTTTAAAATTTTTAGATTAATAAAGGATCACCTGTCACCTTTTGCTTTAATGACAGCCTTGAGTCTGTTTGGATCTAGATTCAGCAATATTTGCCCACTTGTCTTTACAGGATTTTGGACAAATTGAATGTTGAGCATTGGTAAACTGCTACCTTCAAACCTTATTTACCTTCATACCTGTGTACCTTCATACCTGATTTAGGTTTGGGCTCTGACTGGGCCACACAAGGACATTTCCTTTTTACTTCTTCAACTTTGCTGTGTCATTTGGATTGTTGTTGTGTTAAAAGGTGAACATTCTGCCCAACTCCAACTCTCTGGCAAAGGGTAACAGGTTTTCCTTAAGAATTAACAGTATTTTGCTCCATCAATTTTTCCTTCTACCATAGCCGTCCCTCCATTCAGTTAAGAGGGAAGGCTGGATCCAAGGAGGGTCCTAGTCATTCCAAACACTTGCCACTTCTATATTATGGACTTTACTGTGCTCTTTGAGATTGATAAAGCCTTTGAGATTTTTTTGTATTCATCTCCTGTTTGCCTAGGGCTCTATATCTGAGATCTTTGAAAGTGGTTTGCACCCATAGTCAGTCGTTTGCTGTCAGTTGCACTGCAAAGCAAGGGGATGCTCCAGGAACAACTGTTTTTATGCTTCACTAATCACTCTGATTACAATTGATCACAGTAATCTGCAATGAAATGGTTTCTTACATCTCATTGAGTTGACAAATATTGTTTGGGGGGGGGTGATCCTTTATTATTCTTAGTATGTCTTGTTTTTAATTTTTCTTAATTCTTCTGATCTGTTGCTGTGATATCTTTCACTTGGCTGTTATAGATTGCATTGAGTAAGTAAAGCTGGAAAAACATATTGTTTTGTGTGTTTTCATTTAAGTCTGAAAAGCAAAAAAAGGGAATATTTCGAAGGAGGTGATTCTTTTGTATACCCACTGTATGTCTCACCTGGTGTGTTTAATGTTGATGATAGTAAAGCAAGCATTTAAATAACAATGTAGTTTTAAAAATATAAAACAATATCTAATTTGAAGTCTGCATCAAACTTAAAATATTATAAAAGAAACATATTTACCACTGTGTTACATCACCTTTCTTCAAGCTCATTTGTTAATCATTAATCATCATCACATTCTTAACTTATACAAAACTTCGGTTGCTCAAACGGTCAGTTTTGGCTGTTGTCTAATTCTCATCTTCCTGAAGCTCCATATATTTTAAAGGTATGGACAGGCTTGTTAAGAATACACACTCTGTTTATGAAGCCAGGCTGTTGTTGCATATACAGAACAAGGCCTGGTATTGTCTTGCTAAAACAACCATGGATTTCACAGGAAATATGTCATCTTGATGGCAACATATGTCTCTCTAAAATCCCAATATTCATCTCTATGTGTGGTAACCTCACCCATGTGCAAATCACAAAGGCCATGAGCACTAAGCCACCCCATACCATGACAGATGTTGGCTTTTGCATATTGTGCTGATAAATCATCTGACCATAATATGTTTTCAACGTGTTTAGGATGTGTGAAGTAACAACAGTTTTCTGAGCCCATGTGGCAACATTTATCATAGCATTATGTTTTCTCATGCAATAAGTTCAAGATATTAAAGGACATGCACATTCAGCAGTAGTATTCTCAGAATCTATTCATAGTATTGTGTACTGCGGATGCTGAAAGACTTAAAAGCTGACAGTTTTGTATTGAAGTTTGGCATTAAGTTGTGACCCACAACACATATTTGTGGAATGAACCTTTTATACTATAGAATGATAACCTTACCTGTTTATTGTGGAGTGGTTCAAAACTGCGTAACTTGAATACTCTCTAAAATGTACTTTTATTTTTGCCAAATCCAAAATGTTTTTATTTTTTATTACCACAATTGTCATTTATTTCTCTAGATTCGAGCATATGCCATCTGACCCCTGTAATTAACTTTATTTAATCAGTGGTGCAGAATTGTTGAAAAATCATTTTCTTTAATAGTATAGGACTGAAATGCACAAAGTAAAAAAAATTAAAATAACTCAAAACAAAGCCATATGACAAAATACACATTGCTTTTGTATATAATATAACACTCGTTGTCATATATCATGATATGTCAATATCACTGTATACTTGTATAGACAAAACATCACCAAGTTCTGGTTAAAATTCCTGTTAAATTCTTATTTAACCACCAGACAGAATGGTTTACAATTAAAAAAAAATTAAATCTTAGCTTTGGCATTTTATTCTATGTGCAGATATGGCTGTAGACCTGTTTTGTAAGACTAATTTATAGTTCTGTGTTTGCTACCTCAGTTATTGTATCTAATATTGATTTATTACACAGTGGTAGAAGGAGCTTCAGCACTAGCTCTTCATGAAGAAATGAAGCAGTATTCTAGAAGAGAAAACGATACTGACTGTTTTGAGGAGCACATAATTGTTTTACACATAATATTTCAGAGTGCAGCATAGATTTTTCTGCATAGAGAGATGGATAAATAATAATCTCACACAATTTCCAGAATGTGCAATTACCCTCTGCTGTATATATGTGTGGCATATCGCATCACTCACTGTCTTCCAAGGGAAAGAATGTCATTAGCCACTAAAACACACACACACACACACACACACACACACACACACACACACACACACACACACACACACACACACACACA
>JBBIGC010000002.1:18990603-19002091 GCA_037576955.1 Lepidarchus adonis
TCTCTCTCTCTCTCTCTCTCTCTCTCTCTCTCTCTCTCTCTCTCTCTCTCTCTCTCTCTCTCTCTCTCTCTGGGATCGCTACTCCACTACACCTCTTCTTCTTAATTTGGCCCACATGTTGTTACTGAATAGCTTGAATAATAAAAGCTGAATATATATATATATATAGTGAAACTTATTCTTGCCAGCCTCCTTAAGAGTCACTTTTTCTTTTCCAAAAAAGAATCAGCATATTTATTTAATAGCATATTTATTCACAAAGGAGAAATACTATATACATGCATTTTGTTTGTCACAGTATGAAATAATTTACAAAGTACATTTGATCGGTTCATTTACAAACACAACACTGTTGAATCTAAAAGCAAGACATGGAGAGTCAAAGTTCATCTAAAACAAGTTAAATAATACAAATACAGCACAAACACAACTTTACACTGTACAGACATCAGAGTAAAGCACCAGCATCAGTTTAGCACAAACATTTCCAGGCTTCCACACGTGTCCTTGGTTTCTGAAGTGTTAAGGACTCACAACTTCAACTCAAATGGTGCCGTCAATCAGTTAGTTAGCAAGCTGAATGGCATGTGTGTTGTAGTGGGGAAACGTTGGAATCTAAAAGCAGAGCCTAAGACCTATAATAAAGCAAGTGGCACTGCCCCAGCTCCCCACCACTACCACCACGAATAGAACCCTGTCCATTTTGCTAGCTTTCTTCACAGCTATCATTAACCTTCACATTCAAGAGACATATTATTCATTTTATATACAGATACCTTTTTTGTTTAGATAAGACCAAAGTAGATTTCACAGACTTACAAAGCTAAAGATTAACTCAGATATTTAACCACTGCTTTAGTTTAACACACCACCAATTATTGGGGAACATGTTTAGATGATTAGAGACTGATTCCTCTGGAAGGTGTTTAGGCGATGAGTCCCAGGCGTTTCTTGATGAAGTGGGCCACCAGGCACTGTGGTCTCTGCTGGTACTCCACCAGAACATCGTGGGGTGTGGAGATCTGATCCCCTTCAAACCGGTTCAGCAGAGTCACACATATCACTGCAGCTGTACAAACACTTCTGATTAATAGTCTAACATCTTAGCAACAACATTGATTTATGCATCACTTAATGCAAATTAATTGAGGGTGCATTATGCAGCTTTTAAAAGATTTCTTCAGACCAACTTTGTAATAAATTAGTGGATTAAATATATAATAAATTAGCTCATTTATTATTAAATGCAATTCATTTTAGACATTTTAGAATAAGATTTACTTTGCCCATCATTAAGCAATATAATGTTTTGGCAATTAGACTGAATACAACATTTACTATCCAAACAAAACTGATTGGAGTCTGTTAGTTCTTGCAACTAGAGTTCCATCTGTGATTCTGAACGAGCTTAATTTCACTATATAGTAAATGAAATGACAGGAGCATCACTGCTCACTTCTCCTCTAAAATCAGTGTATTTGTGTGTTTAAGTGTATCTATAGTGTTAAATAATCTGAGCCTGGTTTTCATTATTTCTTTGCCCAAGAGACTTCAGCTCTGATCATGAACAGAATATTTACAGTCAGCTCAATTAGGAAATTTCATGAAATTTAGTGCATATGTTTGTATCTGTGGAAAATGTCCAAAACACATGGCCCTGAATCGCCTGACATTTTGTGATCACATGCTCTCTTGACACACAGTATAACTAGTTTAGAGTATAACTGGGTTTAACCAGTTCTGTAAACATGTATCACCATATAATAGATGTATATATATATATATATTTATAACTTATAATTTCTAATAACACCTGAGCAATATATGATCAGCTTGGCTTGTGATGACAGTAATTCTGAGTTGTCTCATCTGTACTGAAACACTGAAGAAAGTTGCTCAGTGTACCTTTAAGATTGCAGACCCGACTCATGGCAGCAAATACTGTGGACTCCATCTCGATATTCCTGACACCAGCCTCATGAGCCTTCCTCAGATACTCCAGCTTTTCCTCAGTGGAGAATGAACACAGAGCACCATCCAGTCGACCCTGCCCTAGGGACACAAGGAATGTCCAGAAAGAACCAAAGAATGGTGAATTATCAATAAGCCACCAACATGTAATAGCACCTTATGTATTCTGAACACAAGTTATCCCTGAGAGCCAGTTCTTCTTTACCTTCATAGAAGTCATGAGTGCACATGGTGTTGCCGATGACAGTGGGGAGGTTGGGCAGCTCGGCTGAACGGTGCAGGAGCTCTTTGGCCACTTCCTCATCCAGCTCAGTGCTTCTGACGATGACTTTACCCAGAACCACCTGGTCAAACTGGGGCCGAAAGAATGAGTCCACTGCTTTGTCAGTGATCACCACTGTACCTGGAGCAAGACCTTAACACAGAGATACACACAAGTTTGTTTTCATAGCTTAATTGGGTGGTTCCATACAGTGAACATGCAGAAAGGAAATCTGGGGCTCTGGGAAAAGCACCACATTGCTGTTATTTCCAGATCGTCACATGAAGTATTTAGCTTAATTGTATACAACTTACTAACTACATTGGTGCATCCCTACAAATAACATTTGATTCTAGTTTTAGGCCATAATGCCCTTAAGCTTCCAGAACCAAAATAAAATGTTTTATAACAAGAGTGAAATTCAATCCAGAAATCTAGAAACAGTTCTAGAAAACCATATCCTGTTATTCGGTGGTTGCTCTTGGTATTCTCAAGTGAAAAAATTAATATTAAGACATTAGGTACCTATGCCACCGGAGGTTCCTATGCGGAATAGAATGACATCACGGCAACGAGCATGGTACAGCAGCTTGATGAGCTCATGTAGCATTATGGAGATGGAGGGTACACCCATGCCATGCTGCACAGAAAAAGAAAAAGACTGTCAGCCAATGGACTTTTATTGAAGATTGACAAAAAACATCTTGCAGAATCTTCATGCAGAAAGTGCACAAACACAAGTTTTCTCTTACACTGATGGACAGCACGGGTCCCACTTTGTACATAGAGTAGCGGTCAGTTCCCTCACAGATGTCTCTGATGTCATCCACGTTGCTAGGCAGCGCCAGCTCCTGATGAATAAACTGGGCGAAAGCTCTCATCCTGTTCGCACTGCCTCCAACACACACAAACTACACACCACCAGGAGATACATAAATATGCAATATGTTCAATATACAATGATTAAATATATGATTAAATATAGCAACATACTACACTCAAATCTACAAACAATCTGATATGATTTTTATTTCAGTTATTTTGTTGCTACACAAACAAATACACCTTCTAGAGGTAATTCATCACATTACAATTTCTATTCCACAGAAGTTAAAGTACTTCCTGGTACAGTGTACTGATGCTAAACAAAATAAAAATAAAACTCTTCAGTTTGTTCTTTTTATGAGATGCTTTGGAGTAAAACCTCTGAAGTAAGAACATGGTAAAAAAAAGAACTTGGAAAAGTCTTGTTATTATAATTGAAATCCATGCCTATGGCTTTCAAACAGATGAAGAACTGCCAGCTGTTGCTAACAGACTCTTTTGAACTGATTTATACATTATAGACTGTAGACTGGGCACCCGAGGTTTTGTTCAGAAACTTAACAGAATAACTCTCCAGTAATTAAATGTCTTCAAATGTAAGTTTTTAAACTAAAGCTGACAAACCACTAACCTGGCCCTAGTAATGGAACGTATAGAAATTTCAGCAAAGGAATAGGTCTCTACATCAATCACTGCTAGATATGTAACAATTTCAATAAACATGATAATTTTTCTGTTAACAGAGTACAAAACCAGCACAAGCCTATATAATGTACTTATATATTCCCAGATGTCTGTCCTTGTAGAATGGTATAATCCATATCCCAAAATTAAATAACACACATGCATCAAGACCCTTCTTTCCTTGGGCACCTACTTGGTGGAACGAATGTCCCTTGACTGTTAGAACTGCCGAGTCCCTTGTTGTCTTTAAATTATGAAAAAGACCCACCACTTTAAAGAACACCAATGACAATAACTACATGTTCATATCTGTAAAATAAACTATACACAATTAGCGACTTTTTAAAAATCTCAGTTGACTAGCAGCTCTTCTAGGTCTAGGTTTACTACTGTGAGAGAAAGGTTTTGGCAGATTACACAGCACCCCGGTATATTGCTCCCCATAAACGCATCTGTTTTATGCTGTAAATGTAAAATTATTATCAATAACTTATGAATGCTTGACACCACTTAGATCATCATGGGAAGTAGGAATAATGTGGATATAATGAATTTACACAAAACTGGTGCCACTGAAAGGACGCTTTAGCTTTTATGTGTGTTCCTTGTGTTCCCCTGCATGTGAAGTTTCTTTCGATGTTCTTTCTAGAACATTTACATTTCAAAAACATTTTCCCCAAAAATGAACTCTTCATTTAAATGTATCATTGAATAGAAGTCCATATGTTTTCCTTATTTAGCCATTCTAAATGATTTTCCAATAATGAATTTAAACTGATGATGAAATATAAGCTTTCAGAATGAACTAAATGGCATCTCAGATATTAAATAAAGTTAATCTGAATTAAACTCAACCTTTGTGAGAGGATGGTATGTACATTTTAGTTTGTTTGGTTTGTTTCTGTTTTTTTGAGCTCTACACACCTTGGTGTCTCCAAACATGGCAGGCAGGTTGTGAGTTTTGGTGCTGAGGTTAAAATGATAGAGAATGTCCTCCTCCATCGTGTCCAGATGAGGATTTTTCACATACTGCACCGGCCTGTAGGGACATAGCAGCTGCGTCAATAACAGAACCACAACATCTACATTTCTGCTGTTTTTAAAACAGAAACATGTTGGTTTTTGCAGGTTTTGACTCTTTAGTTATGCAAAGAAATTAATAAAAAAAATGAATGGGCCTCTCAAATAAAAATTACTCAATGAGAATTTAAAATGAACTTGACAATATAATCAGCTTGTTTAATGTTACTACATTTCACAGGTCTCAGTGCAGGCCTGTCCACCCATGCGCATCTTTACAATACATTCTTTAAATTAGATTAGATAACATAAGATAAATAAGATTACATTTAAACTCATGTAAGTCTGTTTATTTTCTGGTTAAGATTCATTATAAATAATGACTATATCTTGTTGCAGATGTATTTGAAAATAGTTACCATGAATGAGCTGCATTCCGAATAACAGATGAAAAAAACGCTGATGTTAATGGAAGTGACTGATGAGTGAATCTTTCTGTGAGTTATCTGCCTACAGTCATGTGACTATATATATGAAGGGCTGGGTCACCTTGGGCCTTTCTGTGCCCCCATCTTGGCTCCCTAGTAGAAGTGTAAGTAACTGGGCACTTGCTGTAAGGTTGCATTAGTTGTTACCACATTTTGGGTCATTCTTTTGATACATTGTCGCTTATATGGGAACAATGTGGTCACTAAACAGAAGGCCCCCTCTAACAGACTGTACCTTCTTAACAAAGAATGGTTCTACATATCAATGGTTCTCAGTTCCTGGAGAACCCCTGCCCTACACAGTTTTGTATTTACACATCTGCTCCCACACAAGACACAGCTGGGTAAATAACTCATTCTTTGGGTCAGGGGTGTTGGGAACAAGGAAAATGCTGTGCTGGGCAGAGGTTCCAGGACCATAGCTGAAAAACTAGTTTTTGGTTTACACTGTTTTCAGCCAGGGATCCATTCCAGTAGTGATTATCATGTTAGTTTTATTATAATTTATTATAAAATTACAAAGCAAATTTCCCACCTCTTATCTAGATTTAGTACAGTGCAGACTTTAAAAATAAATAAATAAATAAATAAATAAATAAATAAATAAATAAATAAATAAATAAATAAATAAATAAATAAATAAAATAAAATAATAAAAGGGAATCATAGGTTTTACATTGAATGTAACCAACCCAGGTTATTACAAACTAAACTAGGGGCCCCAGGGTGTACATCATGGGCCACACTGTGACAACAGTGGCTATACAGAACTATTTCTAAATGAGGAAAGTGTTTCTTACTCTATATATTCGCTATGTTCTGTTCCCATGCAGTTGAGTAGAATTGGTGCCATGGTTGCAGTTATTTCCCTCTGAAAAAGACAAAAAATTGGACTGACTTACAGTTCAACAAGCAAAGCAGCAACTCTTTTAGATTCCAGTAAGAACGTGTTCACATACGTACCTCACGGTGTGTAAAAAAATGACTTCTTTTTGTATAAAAATTCCTTAAATCCACAATAACCTGCGGTGTTGCTTTCTGTCTTGGTCTATGCTTTAAATCTGTTAGTTTCAGGGACGGGAGCTGATATAGCTTTGGGCCCCAGCCCCCGGCCCCTGTGCTGGGCTGATTGGTTGTAGAAGGAGGTGTAGCGTCTGTTCATCCTTCCCTGTGTTCCACTCCCACCAGCTGACTCCCTCCATCAGCTGGTTACTGATCTCAGGTCCTTTTAGCTTTCCCAGACAAATGAAAACAAACCTCCAACACAAACAGAACCCCACATTAACCCCTTCATTACTGCCAGTGTGTGCATGCACAGTTACATGTACATGTACATTCATATGTAATAAACAAAGGTTTGCTGTGTAGTGATGATGCACATTGCAGCACATGTACTCATCAAAATGGCAACAGTTTATCATCGTTTTAGTGAAAATTACACAGCACAGTGACGGGTAGCTTCCAAACACGTGTGTGCTTTTCACGTGATGAGGTTTGACTATGTCCACAAGCTCTAAACATTTTTATTCATGAATATTAAAGAACAGTCCATTTCCTGTGTTCTTTACATGAATAGAGAACAAATCTTTGAACATTACTGTTTTTACATAAATAAACGGATAAAAAGGAAGAAAACAATATATTTTATTTACTCTATGCCATGTTTTACATGAAAAAAGCTCTTCATATGTCATTTAAATTTTTTCTAAAGACTTGCTGCAATATTTTTCATTCACTGTTGAATACAAATAGTTGTTTTTCATGTATCTGTTGTAATTATTTTTGAAACAAACAAACAAACAAATACATACATACATATTTACATACGTACATACATACATACATACATACATACATACATACATACATACATACATACATACATACATTAATTAATTAATACGTTTTTATTAGCTTATGAATGTACTATTAAATACTGGCCAACCTCAGGTAATGATAAATAGACAGACATACAGACAGATAAACAGACAGAAAAAAGTATGTGTACTTTATCGATCTATTTAAGCTACAAACCCAAGGCGGCAAGATAATAAGGCTGTAAATGACGAACTTCATGAGTCAACTTTTCCTGAGCTCTTGACTTTGGAAGTAAAATCCCTTCATATTATTCCATGTTAATTTATTCTACATTACCATTATTAAAAAACCCATTAGCAGGACAATAGGAGAAAAAGTGAAGGGACGTCTGCTCAATGCCTTTTAATTTTAATTATATAACTGATAAATGGCTTTTAAAATTAAAAATTAGCCCATGGTTGTATATATTAAAATATTTTCTTAAAAGCTCAATATGGATGTTCACTATTGAATTGAAGAAAAAAATATTAATGAACCCTTAACTAAGATAATTGAGTAATTGATTGTAGGCAGATTTCCCTATCTCTCACACACGTGCACACACACACACACACACACACACCCACGCATACACACACACACCCACACCCACACACCCACACACACACACACAAACACACACACACACACACACACACAAAGTGACATAAAATTGAATACAGGACTCCATACCTGCCCGTTGATTAAATTTGAATAACAAATAGATAATAATATTTTTACAAACTAAGAAATGCATGTCAGTATATGACATAATTGCAATGGAAAATAATTATTATGGCATGCTAATTTACTAATGCTAGTAGCATTGCCGTATATCCTGTTGTTACTGTTATGTTAGAACAAAGCTGAGATGTACTATATAATGGTGCTATAAAGTTTGTGACTGCATTCTCTGCATATCAATACATAAATAAATATAAATAATACAAATAAAATATATAAAAACAATCTATTTAGAGTCCAAATGAGGGAATAAAAAACTAAAATAATCCAAAGATTTTAAATAGAATACAATGTGTCATATTTATTCATATTTGTTATGTCTGTCTGTATATCAGTTTGTTTGTTTGTTTGTTTGTTTGTTTGTTTGGTTGGTTGGTTGGTTGGTTGATCTTCTTGCAGAAATTTATGAGTGTGTGTTATAAAAACCCATTCCTCTTGGGTATACATGGTACTGGCTCACTTTTTTACGGCAGTAATAAGTTGGAATTTAGCACTACTAGTGATCCTTGAGCCCTGTCTCTGAAACCATTAACACTCATAGTCAATGCATTTACCAAGAATGACAGAATGGACCACGTTCTTTGCTTTATACTCAGGCAGTAATTTAATGACACATATCTAGCAAAGCTGTAAATTTTCCCTTCATGCAAGTGCCTACTGTGGTGGGGCAGGCACACAGCTTTTTGGAGGCAATTGCTTGACAACCATTTGGCAAAAACATTCCAACATTTTATGCTTAGTTGGCCGGTGGGAGGGCCGTATCCCTAGCTCACAGTTTTACCCTCTACCTTCACTACAACATTATTCTTTTGATATCTAATATATTACATTTCTTGACAGGTGCCACAGAAATGACATTTTTATTGTTATTCATTTCACCTGCCAGTGGTTTTAATCTTGCAGCTAATCGGTGCATGTTGTTATCCACAACCAGCAACTGTGCCCAATATATCTACATACAAATGTTTTTATATATATATATGAATGGTTTTTTTTAGAGAGAGAGGGGGGGGGGGGGTTATATATTTTTATATGTATGTTGTTGCACTTTGTTTGCCCATGTGTCTGTAATAAAGTATCTTATCTTATCTGGTTCAGATGGGCTGATATGCAGCAGTTTTGCGATTTCCCTTAGTTTTGTGAATTCTCTTAGTTTAACTCATTTAAACACCTGTGAGCACAAGAGTTGTGCAACTCTACCATGTAAAGTGTTTAGAATATGAATATATATTTAAGTACCAGAAAAGAAGCAAGACTATTACATAAAAAGCTTTGGTCTATAGCCCAATAGCCCAGACTAAGTCATTCCACCGCTAAACATAAAGACGCACTTGTTGTGTTAAAAGCAGCAAAACTGTGCTGAAACACAGACAGGTTAAAAAATAACACACTAGTTAGTGGATTTAACACACATGTTTTAAGAGTCACAGTCATTGGTTGCAGCTCTTTGGCTAAACAGCATGTGCCAACTGACAGGGACTGCTTATTAAACCAATTTGCTTAATGCGCCTCTTATGTATTACAACACTCGTATTAGGCTGTATGAGTAATAGCAGCCGTGTAATGTTTCTGACAAGCCGAGCGGCGTAGCTCAATGGGAATTAAAGTCACAGTAATGTGACTGATTAGCTTTAAACAACCTAAACAAGAAATTATCCCTGACATTTCTGCCCAACATCCACAGAACTATAGTCAAAGCGAAACTGCAATCCTGAGTCCAAACAAAGCAAACACAGCGCATTCTCACCCAGGTCAGGAATGTACGAGAACAGAAACTGCAGGAACCAAACGTTCTATTTACTGAAACATTACACAAGACAGTTTAGTGCTATTTGCTCTGTGAAGGTTAAAAGAAACTTCACTGCGTTGTGTCTGGGGAGAGTTCTCCTCACTGTTCATGCAGCTGAAGCATAACAGGCTGGACACTCAGGGACTGAAACAACATTCACACATTCTTGAGCACAGATCAAGCGATTCTAATAGAAAATCGAATCGAGTCACTACTGCTGAGGCTATGCAGTTATAATCAATAGTTTAAGCTTATAGCAAAAATGCATTTTTTGTATGGCAACAAAAAAACTGGTTCTGTATCTCACAATGGTAACTTTACAGGAGAAGGTAAAAACATTCCTTTCTGGATGACCAGTCACTGTTCCTGCTCATAATGCATGTGAATCATACAAGTTTCTCCTCTACAACACCCAGAAGATTCTCTCTAGAGCGACTAAGCTGGACTTATTCTGTCCTTTATCATCTCAAGGCTTAACAACTATGATTCATTTCTACCTGATCTTTCTGTGCATCATGAGGCCCTTCACTTCAAATGCAGAAGCACAAATGGTCTTCTATCTTATCAAGCTCACCCATGTTATTTCACAGCTGTGCTCCCTTTACTAGCGCCTCAATGCTTGGCTACCAAGGCAAAAGTGGAGTGGCCTCTGCTCAAAGCCTAATCTGTACCTAGAGCTTGACTTGACTTGTCCATTCTTCAAGACACATAGAAGACAAGTATCGATTTTTCTACCCAGGTAGCAGAACGGACATTCGATGACCATCCCATCAGGCACTGACTGGATCAAGCCTGTTTTCAAACTAAAAGATGAAAAAAGACTGAAGATCTTTTGTAGAAGCTGTTAAATGAGCATTAATTTAATATGTCTGAAGTATATTTTACTGCACTTACGCTCTGTCTTCTTACTGTAGACATATCTTTATTTCTTTCTATATGTCTGCTCTGAGTCTAGTTTCTGGTAGTATATTTTGTCTCAATAATAATTTGGACTACATAAGATCTGGCACTTCAGACAGTGCACATGAAATGCTGTAGTTGAGGTCTAGTGGAAGTCTAATGGGAATTCTGTTATCAATCAGACATCTCCATCACACTGTGACATTGTCAGTAACCGTGTGGCGCTGTGCCAATGTGTCACATAACCTCAGAAATGTAAAGACTGAACAGTTCTCTTTACTGCTCACCTCACTGCCCACCTTTACCTCACTGTTCTATTGCATAATGTTATATATCTCTCATCTGAGATAGTGGTGTCCCATTTAAGTCCAAAGGTGAAATATGTTTACAGACAAAACTAAAAAATAAATCATTGACACAGAAAAACTTCCCCTCAATTCATTTTCAGATGTATGGGAACTACTACAGGATAAGGAGGTCGCCATCTAGTGGACAAATACAGCAACTCACATCACATAGACTGCTCACATCTTGTCGATCTTGTTGGCCTCTGTGGTTTAGTCCTAAAGTTCACATTTGTGATTATTTGCTCTAGTGTACGTTTGTACTTTCCTGTAAGTCCAAACATGTTCCACCTGTCAAACCACACTGAATGCACATAAACCATCCTGCTCCTATATCGGATTGTGCTTCTAATCCAGTAAACAGCTTTTTTGAAGTTCAAGATTTCGGTTTAGTTTTTAAAGTTGATCAGACTAAATAGTTTAAATTCACTTGAGTAAATCTGACTTTTCCTCATTACATTTTCTTTGGGTGACTGAGGATGTAAAAAGCCAAAACAAAACAAATGAATAAATATGAATTGACATTTACTTACAATCCTTATATAGTGAAGGAGCACCCAGTGTCTATGAATTTATCTGTTTCATTTTGGGGGGGGGGGGGGGG
>JBBIGC010000002.1:19003834-19014263 GCA_037576955.1 Lepidarchus adonis
CTCTCGATGGTGCAGCAATAGAAGTTCACCAGGATGTCTGAGGACAGGTGGTTCTTCCTCAGAGTCCTCAGGAAGAAAAGGCGCTGGTGAGCCTTCTTGACCAGCTTGGAGCAGTTGGTCATCCAGGTGAGATCCTCGGAGATGTAGACTCCCAGGAACTTGAAGCTGCTCACACGTGCCACAGCCATCCCTGTAATATAAATGGGTGGATGGGGGTCAGAATTCTTTCTGTGGTCCAAGATGAGCTCCTTAGTCTTCTCAGTGTTGAGCAGCAGGTTGTTGGTGTCACACCACTCAGCCTGACGATCCACCTCCTCTCTGTAGACGGCCTCATCATCGTCATTGATGAGGCCAATCACCGTGGTGTCATCTGCAAGCATAATGATGGTGTTGGAACCTTCAGCAGGTCTGCAGTTGTGGGTGAAGAGGGCGTAGAGTAAAGGGCTCATCACACAGCCTTGTGATACACCGGTGTTCATTGTGATGGTAGATGAACAGTGGTTATCCAGTCGGACATGTTGGGGCCGGTTGGTCAGGAAGTCCAGTAACCATTTACACATGAGGGAATTGATGCCCAGGTCTGTCAGTTTCCTGATGAGTTGTGAGGGGAGGATTGAATTGAACGCTGAACTAAAGTCTATAAACAGCATTCTGGCGTAGGTGTTGTTATTGTCCAGATGCGAGAGGACAGAGTGCAGCGCGATGGAAACTGCATCCTCTGTGCTCCTGTTTTGACGGTATGCGAATTGGTGGGGGTCCAGGGTGGAGGGGAGACAGGATTTAAAGTGTGCTATAGACCAGCCGCTCTAAGCACTTTGTGATGATGGGGGTGAGGGCTACTGGGCGGTAGGCGTTGAGGCTTGATGGGTTGATGTGATACAAGAGCCAAAAGAGCGTCAAATTCTTTTACAAATATGGTTATATTATGTACTGTATACTGTTCCTCATTAATAAAAGTGAGAAGAAAAAAAAAACTTAGTATGAAAAAGCAGTCTTTGTTTTTTGCACACACGCATGCGTGCACGAACACACACGCACACGCACTTGCACTTGAGTCCTCCACATACATCACGTGCCGCCCCCACGTTACAGTTCCAACTTTTTTGCATTTCTTTTTCTGCACATTTCTTCAGCTTCACCCATTGATGAATAAAATATTGTGACGAGGCGTGAGAAAATGGAGGCTGACACTTTGACAGGCTTTGACCAGGATGCGCTGCTGTTTATTGCTTGTTAGAGCTCTGAAATGAGGTTTTGGGAAGTAGTGTGCCCTTTTCACAGAGGCCGCACACAGAGCAACAGACACACCCACACCAAGCTTGAGCTACTGAATCATTAGCCACTGCAACAAACACGAGGGTGGTAGCTCAGCCATCCACTCCTAAATCCTCACAAATATAACCCTATAACCCCAACTGAGTCCCACCATAAACACAACACATTCCCACAACAAAAACACAAATGAACCCCCCCAGAACACAATAACCCCCCAACAGTCCCAAAACCCCACAGTCTGTATGCAGTACCCAATCCCCAGCTCCACCACAATATTCTGGTTATTATGATCAAGGTGTGGCCTCAATTTCTGGGTCTAGCATTTGTAACACAACCAAACATTCTCATGGATGATCAGAAGAAACGGACAGCACCCAAGTTAAATGAGTCACAGCAAAGGGTTTGAATACTTAGGACCATGTGATAGTTTTTATTTTTTAATACATCTGCAAAAATGTCAACAATTCTGAGTTTTTCTGTCGGTATGAGGTGTTGTGTACATTAATGGGGGGATAAATGAACTTGAATGATTTTAGCAAATGACTGCAATATAACAGAGTGAAAAATGTAAGGGGTCTGAATACTTTCCGTACCCACTGTATATAATGCTATAATCTTCTGGAATTGAGTTTGAAGATGACATAGATGAGATGGCATACATGGCAGAGGTAGAGAACCTGGCATCATGGACTGTAAAGTCCTACAGAGGGGGATTTGTGTAGTGAAACACTGCTGCAGGGCATCTCTGCCAACCCTACAGGACATCTATACCAAGAGATTTAGGACCCGGGCCTTCAGGATTGTCACTGACCCTTCACACCTCAACAACAGCCTGTTACAGCTGCTGAAATCAAGCAGGAGGTTAAGAGGTATAATGGCCAGGACTGAGAAACTAAAGGACTTTCTATCCTCAGGCCATTAGTCTCCTGAACCAAGACACGCCACCACACACACTTCACACACTGAACATCTGAGTGTACATTGCTGTCTGTGCATTTCCTTATTCTACAGACCACAACACTGGAGCACACACTTGCACTTTACTCTGCACACAACTATCGTATCCATGCTGCTTAATTGACAGTAGTATTATTCAACTTCTCTCAATGTTTGCATCTCTGGTTTTTCTGGACTGATTTGATAGCTTTGTGTTAGCTTGCTTGCCCTCCTATTTAATTATTTTCTCTACTTTATCTTTATTGATAATTTAGTTTAGTTTTATGTTTTAGCTTGGTAGTTTTTCTTTAACCTAGCTTTACTTTATTTGCACAGTCTGAAGTGGTTCAGGATATATTTTACTGCTTGTTGTACATGTTCAAACATATTGAATCTTACATCTTGTCACCTGCAGACACTATAATTTAACATGAAATTTAGCACTTGATTGCACTTGAATATAATACACAATTACGCAATCAGTATACTAAATGAAAATTGCTCTTTCATTTTTATTCATATAGTTTTTATAGTATTCATATAGTCTATTGATCAATAACACAAGAGAAAGGGGATCCTAAGGAATTCAACATCAACTTCCATAAACAGCAAATATAGAAAACAAATAAAAAGCAGAGGCATTCCAATAAGTATTTAAAAAAAAAACTTTATTAAACATGCATTTTGACTATGAAGTTTTCTCCAGGGCATGTCAAACAGGAGAGTTTATAGTTTTATGTTTAAACATAATTCACATGAGAAATTATAAAGAGATTATAGAAGGGACATAAATAAATGCATAAAAGAGTAATAGCTGCTACATTACACTGTGCAGAAAATGATAAATCTTTTCATAAAAAAAAAACTCTAATTTCACAATTATATTTTGCTGTTCTTATTCAGCAACTAGAATGGAACAGACAGTCTGGTTAGGCTTGGCTGTATTCTGGATTAAATGACAAACTGCAATAGTTCCTAGCAATAGCAATTATTCCTTTTACACCTCAGGCCAAAAATTAACATATAAGATAATGATCATATATCTTGGTCATTCTCAGCTGACCAGACCACAGACCTCCATGAGTCAGACTTAACACATGTTGCCCATACACTGCAGGGATTGCAGACCTTTGTTAGACACAAGATTAAATGTTATGTTTTTTCCCTAAGACTGGGGTCTGACTACATGGCAGATACCAGCTGATTGTGATCAACAGTCAGCTTTGTTTAGACTTTCCACAGATGTTCTCTACTCATTAAGCTCAAAACCATGTGGTGTAATCAGTTCAGTTTTCAGGAAACTGGCCAATGCATATGGCCATACAGATTGCTATCAGCATCTCCCCATATAACAAGTGCATGCATTTCACTCATTACACCTCCCTTACACACAATATGTATGACTTTTCTTTTTCATTTCATGACAACAATGCAATTACTGTATTTCAAATTCTCAAACAGAATAAATGGCTGGAAAAAAATTGTTGAATCACATCAATCATAAAGTAACAACCGCAGAACGGGTTATGTTTAATGGTGAAAGAACATTTCCACATGCACAATGTGAAGTGAAGGTCATGTGGTCTGATGATGGGGCAACAGAATAAGAAGATAGGAGCATGAAGTGATGCACCCATCATGGCTAGTGCCTACCGTACAAGTCTGTGGGGACAAATGTGTCTAGGAGACCAATTCATTATTTGGATGAGCTGTTACTAAAGTTATCAATGTGAATATTAAAATCTCATAATAATGAATAATGTAAAGTCTGTAGATATTATTGCCAGCATTTCAGCAAATTCATCAGTAAAGTTTGTGTTTTGTTGTCTGTAGATAACTGTTAATGGGATCTTTTGTGTACTGTTCAGAACAGTACATACATATTTAAAGGTACTGAAATCACCAAGTGAGATCTGCTTACATTGGAAAGTGAAACTACACCACCACCCTTCCTGCCAGTGCGAGACACACTTAGAAAAGTCAAATTTGGAGGGGCAGTTTCTATAAGAACCGAGGTACTACCATGTAACCATGTTTCACAGAGGAATAGAAAATCCAACTGAGCTAAGATCAGTTCAACTAAGAGTGCCTTCTTGTTCAGAGAATGAATTTTCAGTGAAGCTGCTTTGAGGTGATGGGTCTCTGTGCTATACTCAGAGATCTGAAAGGTATGGACCGTAAATTGGAGGCGTTGACCCTGGAGGCTGGACGCACCCTATAACTGGAATAGGTCCCAGCTTGTCCTGAGAGCTGTCACAGAAGTTACCACTAATCGAGCAGGGACCCTGCATGTGTCCGTCATCCTTGCTGTTTGCTGGGGAGGACTGCTAGTGTTGCTGAGGGCGCTGACGTAAAAAGTTCTTTCTGGGGGGGTGAGTGCGCTTTGGTGGTGATGGAGCAGGTCTTTTTCTTGGGGAAAAATAGATCTTAGATCTTGCAGATTTTAGGCCATCCATTTTCTTGGAGGGCCCAAAGTAGAGGGAGGAGGAAAGAGTGGAGTGGAGTGGTGGAGAATGGAGGAGTTCACAGCTCTCTTCGTGTGGGTGAGGTTCAGGGTTGGAGAGATGAAGCTGCTGCATGTTATACTTTTCAGTTGCCATCATAGCACCGTTGCTATGACAGTGATGGTGCAGTCTGTCCTTCAGAGAACTGTGGTCATGTTTGTTGGTATCTTGCGATGCAGCTAAATTATTGAACTGAGACTGTAAATCATTGATGACTGTAGTGCAGTTTCTTCCTGAAGAAAGGTCAGTATGGAAGGTAAATCAGGGAGACTGTGCTGATGGTTGCTGTGGAGATCCTTTGCTCTTGTTGTAGTTACAGGACTCAGTCATGGGGTCACACAGTTCAGTATAATTGCCTGTGGCCTCAGTGTGCACTGACTCTGCTGGGTGAAGTGGAGGGGTGTCCAGGGAGCTGGTCTGGAGTTGAGCCAGTTTTTGTGTCTGTTCCTCAGTTGACAGGCTATGATGGATGGCTGAGGGAGTACAGAACGTTATCAGAGAGAACCCTTACTCCTGTTCTGTTAAGATGGTAGATGGTTACTCTAAAGACTTCTCTGTGCTCCCAGAACAGGTTAAAGTTATCAAATTAAGCCCCTTAACTTACAGGCTTTATGTAGCCAAGAGTTCAGGCTGAGTGATCGTGTGAACTTCCCACACCCTTTGCCGGGAAGCGGGACGCTGATGAAAGTGGCTGCGACTGCTGTAAATTGTTTATTTAAGTCCATTGGACTCATCCTTTAATTTTCCAATGTTTAAGTCATCTGTGCCCATGTGTATCATGACTTTGTTGGGTGCTCTTAGATAATTATCAGAATTCTCTCTCAAATATCGGCCACTGTAGCATCCGGTAAGCAACGTGTTAGAATAGCCTTAGCATTGACTCTTTTTTGGGCCCTGTCCTAAGCCAGATTCAGGCAGATGTGTGTGGACTCCACAATAGGGCTTCATGTGAAACATGTACCCTGTGGGTGAATCAAGGCTCCTTATATGACTATGTGTTACACTAGCGGCAACAAATGTCGCTGTGCTTACATTTACTGTTCTTATGATTCAAAAATTTTTTGCAGGCATATAATTCCCATAATAGTAGTAGTATATGCTTTTAAAAATATATTCGCAAAATATTTCAGTGATATCTTTAATTATTTCCTGTGGTACAAATTTGAGGCAGATGCCTTATTTTTTCCTTTTTATTTAAAAAATATTTTTAGGCAAAATTAGAAGACAAAGTGACTCAAGTCCAGACACCGCCCAACCTTACTGCCAATCTTGATTACTGTGATCTAAAGTTTGAAGTCCAGCATTTGTGTGAGAACCTACTCATCAGCAAGAACTGCTTCTTAAAGCACAATAAAAATGGTTTGTTCATTCAAATACACTGCTACATGCTTAGGAAGTCAATGACACCATTTGCACTGCACTGCTTATCAAAGAGAAAACTTATTTTGCTCTGTATGTCCTGTAAGTTTTTCTAAAACGACAATGCCATGTCCAAATGGTTTGTCTGTTTGTCTAATATTTGTTGTATCAGGTGAGCACTTAATTGAACACTGACTATTTCAGTGCACACAAACTTGCGTTTTATGGAAGTATTTCTGTGCCATCAGACTTTGAATTAGAATTTCTAACACTGAATTTTTTCAGCATCAAAATCAGACTTTGAATTTTAAAATCAGACTTTGAATTTTAAAAACCATCCAGTTTTATATCTGGCAAGAGTGTTCACAACCAACGGTTTGTTCAGTAGAATTGATACTAGATGTTAATTGAAAGTTTCCACCTCACTGATACTATTTAGTGGTGGTATGTAAGCATTTAACTGCTAGCAGGAGTACCTTTATTTGTTTCATTTGTATAGGGTGTAATGACGTGCAGTACGTATGAAAAATTCTTGAATTTCCTTCGGGACCAATAAAGTATCTCTAAGGCCAAGTCTAAGAAACAAGGTCTAATTCTAAATATAGTGGGTTATGCATAAATACAAAATAAATAAGTAATTCATGGATATTTTAAATGTATTTTTGCACTCATTGTGAATTAAAATGAATGAACATTTTTAAAGATGATTTTTTAAATTAAAAATTTCCAACATTGAGCGGCTGTGGAGGGACCTGGGGACAGCTGTAACCTGCATCTACTATGATGTCCTCCACTGCCTTGAAGAAGAGGGCTTCCTCCAGATCAACAACGAAACACACCTCTACTACTGCCACTTTGTGTTCCTCCCATGCCTGCAGGATGACCTGGATACTTTCCGCAATGATTGGGACAACCATCCGCTGAGAACAGAGAGCCACATGACCCCTAACCAGCTGTGGGAGCTCGGTCGTACACATTTTCCAGTTCCAGGGCCAGATAACACAGAGGTATGTCCAAATATGTGATGTGAAGTTTGAGTTATTGAATTAGAAGCTAAGAAACAAAGTATTTAAGTGTCCTTACTGGTAATTCATACAATGTAAAATGCTCTATATGTGGCTGTTCCTGATATTGAGTGGGATAACAGTGGACGTCCTTGTGATGACCACTTGGGCGTCATCATTCCACACACAGCATGCCCACTGACCGATGGACAACTGACATCATTAAGAGATGCCGTTGACCCAAGAACTGAATCTCAGTCCTTTGGCAGTGATATTTACATTGCTGCAGTTCAATTTTGCAAACAGTTTTATGATCTCTGAATGAACTGATTGGAAAGACTTCAGTTTTGTGTTGATCTTTTAATGTCTTTGCAGATTTTCAAAGAACTTTCAACACTGTAAACTAAAATAAAAACATCTGATGTGTCAAAACTGAACAGCATCTGTGGGTTACTATTCAAATTACTGTTCTACAAAAACAACTACTGGGATCCATACTGTCATAATTTGAACAAGCGTTTTACTTTAACAACCTTGACAACTGTAAATGGAGGCCCAGATGTCACTAACACAAGACCAAATCCTGTATGGCAAGTGCAGATACAGGCCAGCATGTCATGTTTAAAAGGTGTATAATAATTATAATGCCCTGGGACGCGCAAGGTCTCAAAACAGATGGAAGCTGTGGGGTATCTGCCCATGATGATTTCAACAGAGAGACTCTGTTGTAGGACTTCCCATCCAGTCCAGAATTTGACCAGATTGGCCAATTCAGTCGGTGTAGCTATGGAGTAGATTCAAATAGAAGACGATTAGTCAACTTCCATTAAATAGAAGATTAGCCAAGACAAGTGAACCTACCGTTAGCTATGAAGTGTCGTAGATAGCCCGACATGCGGCACTTGGTTTCAGTAGAACAATCTTCGTCATCACTGTCATTCTCACGAGGCCATGTAATTCGCTGAAGTAGTACCTGCATTGAAAAAACAGCATGACAAAGACTTAAATGCATACTCTTTGGTAAACATAACTGGTTGATACCCATGTTAATTGTGGGTTATGTATGTAGGAAGCCATAAATAAATGGACAGTAATAGATGGCATCCATATATGAACCATAATAATTACTACAAATATAACACAAAGATTAGAGTAATTAAAATTAACCTCAACACTGATATTCCCTGCCATGTCTTTTGGGAAAAGCAAGGCCACTGTGTCAGGTCTTTGGGTCACCAGTGCCCACATTGCGGTTTCTTTAATACCTTGTCTTAGCTGCTTAATTTGCCTTGTGACACGTCCTATCACCTGTTAATAGAAATTAGACAGCGAGAATAGAGAGCATCAGGGAAGAGCGCAGTATTTTAATTTTATCAGACATTTTTTTTAGAAACTTATGTTTCTAACTATGTTTGGACAGACATTTCTCAAACTTTAACTCACAGCATGGATCAACAGCTTCTCAAAAAGCCACCTCCTGTTGTTCTCAGTTAGGGAAGGGAGGTCCCACGAATAAGCCAAGTCCTGGACACTTTGTTTAGCCTCATCAGACAGTATGGATCCCCCTTCAAGCTTCAAGACAATAAGCTATACATCACTCATCAAGGACAATGGATACACAATAAAAGGATATCCCATTGTACAATGTATTAGTGAAAGAAAAAATACCCACCAAGCAGAACAAGGGCTGAGTCCCTGCAGACATGGTCCTCCATGAAGAAAGGAGTGGCCTATCATTCTCCCTGCCACCATGAACATGTCACTTTCCACAAGAAAGTGAGAGGCTGAGGGACTAAATGGCCAGGTTCCCATTCAAAAACCTGTGTATGATTTGAATTTGCTGTTAAAACATTAACAACACGAATTAAGTCCATACAGAGTACAAATACATGCAGGTTAACAATGCTCTTTCCACTAGGTACGGATGCAAGAGTGAATGCGTATTAGTTTGTGATGGACTTGAGACCCTAGATATCATCAATACAGGAATTATACATTTACAAGAAACGTTGAACTTTCAGGACAGAATATCATAGTTAAAAATATGGTTATACATAACCTCCCAAATGCAATGTTTATTTTAAGATGCACACACACACACATACAATATATATACATATATATATATATATACACATACCGTATATATATACACACACAGTGATCCCACAGTTTTATGCGAATCAGGATTTAGTTACACGCAAATTTTTTTGGAGATCCGAACTCATAATTTTACTGGGAAATTCCAGACAATAATCCAGAAATTGGAAATATCCTCCCCCTTTTGTGGCAATAAATATATTTTTTCTGGATGTTTTTACACAAGCGCACCCGTTCACCTCGCCAATACTTTTCTCCCGTAACCTTTCGTGTTGCATATCTTGCCGGGGAATTTAAATTAAAAGTGGCGAATACAGGTTTGCCTTCATTTTCTTTAAGGGTAATGCATTAAACTGAGTTTAAAATGAAATTAAAGTGTTCTGGGAGCAGATTTGGGGAAAGATTTAAGGTTTACACTAGAAAAATATGCATTTTTTTGTTTTCCAAAACAATGCTCTTGGATCGTAACTGTGTATATAACTTAAAAGAAATGTTTTTGGAAGGATGCTATTACATACATACCAAAATGTATGCAAAACCCTGAATTCAGCTTTTCTATGCATGTTGAGAAAAAAAAACGAGTTACATCCTCTCCAATAGCAGTATCTCCTGTAACACAATGTGAGGTTTGACAGAATAAAGACATACTTTAGTTAGTTTAGGACAACTAGAACTAGTAATTGGAACTACAAGTTTGCAATTTAGGGGTCGTCCCCATTCCACATTAGATCATTTTTTCTGATGTCCATGCTGAGAAGTAAGGGACTCTCTGTTTCATGTATACGCAGAGAACTACCAGCACACTGAGATATGGCCTTGGTGGGGTCACTGACGGTTAACCAGCTTGTGGCTGTATCAATATTAATGCTTACAGTCAAGATAGCAACAAATAATTTAACATTCAAATATAACAGCCACTGCTAAGCCTGAACAGCACCTACCATCTGTAACAGCAGCAGAACTTCTGGACGGTCCAGGCATTGCTGCTTGCTCTTCCTCGATTCCAATGCTTTCATGCATCACCTCTTTTCCTGCCCTGAAATAATTTATATTACAACTGCACAGCACATAAAACAAAAACAGAAATGAAAAAACAATGAAAAGTAAACAGATACTTTTCCACACATGAGGAAGCATGAAGTCAGTAGGAAACACACTTGTGCAGACAGGACAATCCTGCATATCTGCTGTTAAGAAATTCCAGGTAAGAACAGTGTTAGTTTTAAAAACAATTTGTTGTTTAATACTATA
>JBBIGC010000002.1:19053153-19068903 GCA_037576955.1 Lepidarchus adonis
TCTCTCTCTCTCTCTCTCTCTCTCTCTCTCTCTCTCTCTCTCTCTCTCTCTCTCTCTCTCTCTCTCTCACTATGTAGATAATGGTTCATGGACTCAGCTGTGGCTGGTGTCCGAGTACCATGAGCACGGATCTTTGTTTGATTACCTGAACAGGTATACAGTTTCTGTGGAAGGTATGATTGTTCTTGCACTGTCCATTGCCAGTGGCTTGGCTCACCTGCACATGGAGATCATTGGTACTCAAGGTGAGGCCGCAAACATGCCATGTGTTAGGCATGTAATAGAATGTAGTGCTTCAAGTGGACTGACCTTTATAATTAATTCTTTAATTAATTAATTAATTCATTCATTCATTCATTTTCTTTCTACTTGTCTAGAGTTGGGTCATGATGGCAGTGGGCTTAGCAGGCTCTTTTAAAAGGTCTTATAATAATAAAATATTATTTTAACAAATTAGACTCATATACTGTATGTGGTACATGGTCTATCAAAAACATAACAATAAACAACACCTGAGTTGTACTAAAATAATCAGCATGAATCGAGCAGGAATAAAATTTGAGTGGTCATGATGTTTTTCTTCAGGAACTAGAATTAAACTAGACGAGATTTTCATCTTTGCTCTACTCTCATTTCAGGTAACTGCAGGAAATCTACATCTAGAATCTCTCTTGTTATTCATCACACAGCCTCTCACTGGGGTTACACTCACCATTAAACTGTCATTGCCATGTCATTGTACTGTGATATTTTGGGGAGTTTTAGAATAGGCTGCTCAAAAAGTATTCACCATTTTCTGGCTGTGTAAGACTAGTTAGAAAGGTTGAAAGCAAAAATGCTATAATTTATATAAAGCATCTTTTTTGTTGCAAAAAACTATTTAAAGACCTACAGCACACCCTCCCATGTCTTTGTGAAAGTGTAGCTATGTTGGAAATCTGGTGCACTGACAATGTGGGCTGCAGTGCACACTCTCAGCATAGACTCATGATTGCTTATTATGCTGCATTTCCTTTCAGCAGTGTAACCCATTAAAACTCCAGGCTTATTGTTCAATTATTAACCCCATTAACTTCACAGGTGTTCTATTCTTCAGACATATTATTCACTTATTAACCCCATACATTTCACAGAAAGTCTGATCTTATAGCTTATTATTCAATTACAACATGGGAAACAATTCAAAACTGTTTTTTGAATTATGAATGAATGAATGAAAGTTAGAGGACTAAGGAATGAAAGTCTCCAACTGCTGATGTGTTCACATTTTAGAAGGATTAGTGTTCAGTAACTACATGCAAAAACTGGGTTTACTTGATGAAAACTTTCACATGAATATATAATGGTATAACAAAAGTGTAATATGTCACAATAATTACCATCAGTAAAATATTTTAATGTATATTTTAATTATATATATTATAAATATATAATTTGATTATATGAATTTAATTTATGTAGAAAGAATGTGTACTTTTGAATCCAGTGTATTCAGAGGACCACATTTACCACACACTATGAATTATTCACACAAACCTGCAAATCGGATATACAGTATATATTGTTGTAGTTCCTTGAGGTTTAAGACAGCGTCCCTCAAATTGTGCTCAGACTCAGTTCATTTTCAGGTCAGAAGTCTGCTCTGTATTTGGCTAGCTATGGTAAATCCTCTTTAAAACCTGTGTCAGAATAGATTCACCTGCTCCGCCTGAGTGCTTAGCCTGCCACCTGGTAAAGGTGACAAATCTCTTTAATCTGATGTCACTGTTGTTCACAACTAAAGCTTTTTTTAGTAGATCTTTCTCTGAACCTGTTAAGATTAATTTCTCATAATAACTGGATACTAGTCTGGATACAGTGCTGGCAGTTGAAGTTTCTGTCTGTAAGGTTTCCTACACTTGACCTTGTTGCTAAGTTACAGCACTGCCCACCTGCATGTAGCACTAAAATTACCTCTGAAAAGCTTATAAACTGAGGCATTCCATTGTAGTTTTCCATGCAAATCTTTGTTGGTACCCAAATAAATGGGATGACAGTCCAGTTAAGATTTTTAAGACACATTACAGGGCAATAATAATTGATAACAGCGCTTGATAATATATGAGTGTGTGTCCATGTGTGTGTTTGTACATTTCAGGGAAGCCAGCAATTGCTCACAGAGATATGAAATCCAAGAATATCCTGGTGAAGAAAAATGGCACGGCAGTGATTGCTGACTTGGGACTGGCCGTCAAACACGACTCCACCAGCAATACCATTGATATTCCAATCAACCACAGAGTGGGCACCAAAAGGTTTGAGCAGTTTCATTATTTATTCTGTAAAGGGAGTATCCCAGTTCATTCTGTACTTCAAAATTAGAAAACCCACTAGAACCTACTGAAATGATTATTATAATTCAGATTCATAAGTAAAACTGATAAACCCTTACAGTGTAGCATAAAACAGACCAAATGTCCCATCAAGATCTTTAAGTAAAGTAACATGAAACAATATAGAAACATTTCAAATAGAGATACAACATTGTGTTGAATTATGTTGACATTGTCAACAATTCATTTATTACTAAAATTACCCTCATTAGACATTTGATGATGTATTTATAGCAGACCATTTAACATACCTTATGAATACAAACATGCTAAAGTGTCTGCATTTTATTTTTTTAACTGCTTTTCTAACTACGTTTTATCCAGAATTCTAATTTAGGTAGCTGTAGATCCATTGTCTACACTTTATGTTCATATTCTGTATTGGCATCAGGATAGATAGTATGTGAAAAATGCGGGATATCTGCATCAGCAGAATGGCCATATGTATTTTGTATTTTCTGATCATGCATTACCAGTATAACTTGTAAAGTTCACTGGCCATTATCGAACCCATTGGAAAGGCCTGTGGTTCAGTAGGCATAAAGACTGACTATCAGCTGACCATTACTGAGTCATTCTGACCTGCTATTTACAGACGGCCATATGCCCAGCCTCTGAATACAGTGATCAGTCTCTTTTAGCTTTAGTGTGTTTGTGTACATGTGTGTGCTCATGTCCCCAGGCGTGTTCTGCCCCTTCTTTGAACTCTTTTTTCCCTGTAATGAACAGATGTATCATTGTTTACCTTTTGGCATGAGAGCACATTTTTAACAGGGTTTAATGTAAATGCATCACTCTGATGTGTGTAATTAAGTTCAGTTATGTGTGTGTGTGTGTTGTCTTGCAGGTACATGGCTCCTGAGATTCTGGATGACACCATTAACATGAACAGCTTTGAGTCATTTAAGCGGGCGGATATCTACTCTCTGGGGCTGGTGTTCTGGGAGCTGGCCCGGAGGTGCTCTGTTAGAGGTAACAGCTTAATGAAATAGCTGCTGAACTGCACTGTTGCTCAAAATGGATCCAACTGTGAGTGAGATACAGGCTAAATCTGAGTGGATTGAGTTAGGAAGGAAGTAGTTTTGTCCAAGATTAGTAAATAGCTTCATGGGCAAAACGGTATTGCCACTAAGCATTTATAGCTCTTTGATACAACTGACTAGTCCATGATCTGTGAGCAAATGCATTTACTTTAAGATACTAGATTGAGGTGGGAGACACTTTACAGAATGTAGAAAAAAATATGCTTTATATTAATTAAATTATACTTGTCAAAACACATCACTTAAGATTGTGTATATAAAAAAAAAGTATTTTTGTTTTATATGCTTGTGAAAGGCCTCACCAATAGCAATTATCAAGTGTGTGTGGTAGCCTAGTGGTTAGCCCTTGTGGTTGACTGGTGGTGGTATCAAGTCCTGGCCTAGGTACCACTAGTTTCCCTTGAATGATGTGCAATCCCGCTACAATTCTCTACCAGCAATGTTGACAGCTGCATGGATGGGTTAAATGCAGATGTTGCAGATATGTATTTTAGAGCAACTTTGGCCTCGCTGCACCTGTATTAAATCAGCAAAATAGAAGTGCTACAATAACTGAGCCCAGTGAGCTTTCTACATAGCCTGGCAGTCAGATGCTACTCTACCTCAATAGTTTGACCTTTCACATATATACAAAATAAATACACTTTAAAGTCATTAGATTTGACAAACTGAGTTGTCTGCTACCCTTGCTCTATATCCTCTTACATTTTCATTTATATTTTTTTGTTTGGCTGACGCTTTTTTCCAAAGCGACTTCCAAGAACAGGAACAATCAAGCAACAATCTTCCCACCAATGAAGCCATTTTGCAATGCCATCAAAGTAGATGATTGTACCAGAATAAAAGTGCACTAAATACATGTTTTAAAATAATAAATAATATGTAAAAAATAAATATTAATAATTAGAGCTGATATATTCATATAAGAGCATGCAAAAAAAATCACAATATGCTGTTATTTTGTTCTTTTTTTTCTACCTCAGAGGTAGGGTGGGTCATGGTCAATACATTGAATGGGATTGAATGGCAAAGCTTACTCTGTAAAACATGTTTAGCCTTGCAACAGTAACTACAAAGAAACACATTTGTTGGCAGCAATGATAAGTAACATTCTTTTTAAATCAGTGGTTCCGAGAAATGCAGTACTAATAAACACACGTTTTTTAAATTAAATTCCCTTTTCTGCATTTAAGGCATTTTAGAGCACTGTTCATTGGAGGGATATATATATATATATATATATGTGTGTGTGTGTTTGTGTGTAGGGGTGTGTGTGTGTGTGTATTTCAATTTCAGCTGTGGTACATTAATCTGAGCTTTTTTTTTTTTTTTTTTTTTTTTTTTTTTTTTTTTTTTTTTTTTTACAATACTTTGATATTGTGGATTGACATTTCCATCTCCCACAGGGATTCATGAGGATTTCCAGCTGCCTTATTATGATTTGGTGCCTTCTGACCCGTCGGTGGAGGACATGAAGAAGGTGGTGTGTGATCAGAAACTAAGACCTAACATCCCCAACCAGTGGCAGAGCTGTGAGGTGAGGGGCTCTGTTGTTTGGGAGGGAATGATCTCAACATACAGTAAGACATAAAAGAATATCAAGTAACTGTAACAGTGTAATGCCATCATGGAAAATGTGGATTGTGGTCAAAGCTCACACTTTTAATATAAATGTGTTGGTTTGAAGTGTCATTGTTAAATAGTGTGCTATATTAGTTTATTTTATAAACCCTGTTAGCTTGCCCCGTTATCTCTCCAAACTCATCTATTGCCATGAAAGGCTTAAGAAAAAAAATCCTTCCATACTATTGATCTCATTAAGCTACCAACCGTACCCCTTGCTCCTTGCCACAACACACAAAAAGTCAGGTGTATGCATTTCTCCTTCTGTAGCTTGCCAAACTTGGGTCCATTTTAGCACTGTAGAATATAACGCAGTCAGTCGTGCTAATTCTATAGGTCGACTGCTGCTGCTGCTGCTGTTGCTGTTGCTGTTGGTGGGTGGGAGACAACATATGATGGACTTATCACCTCCTCTTTCTGCTTGGTGTCTGGACCATCAATCAACACATGAAACCTCACTGTCTGACTGATGGCTGGTTGGTTGGTCCACCTGTCCATGGTCCATGGTCCATTTTAATTTTAGCCTGACAACTATTACAGCAACAGTGGTAGCTTTGATTCTGAGTTTGTATTCAAGTGTGAGAATTAGACCCAAAATGTCTGGTAAATGAAAGTTGCATTCTCTTACTGGTGAGCAAAAAAAGGAAATTTGCATCCATCATGGCAGTAACTTCACAAAGACGGTGCAGAATATAGCTGATGTTTTTACTGTTCGATTTCATCAGCCCGTTAGTTTTTCATTTTATTTTAAAAATCTTTCAAAGAATCAGATTGTAAAAGAAATGGGTTTCAAAGAAACCAGACCAATAGGAGCGAGCTAACAGGGTTTGACTGTATCTTATAAGTTATATAAATTGATTTTCAATTCCACCTTAAACAGTATAGATGTCAGAATGATCATAGTCATATTTTTTTCTCTCAGTGCAGCACTTTAACACGACATATTCATAAAAAACACATTCTTCTTCTGTTGAAGAGAGCCTTTACTGTAAATTTCTTAGTGCTTTCACCTTCAGCAACTGTGCTACACACTCAACCCTGCGAGTAACTGGATGGGTGGAGTAGTTTGTGGGATGTGGGTGTGTGAGTGTCTTCTCTTTGGCTGTGTTCAAACCACACACTTCACACACTTCACACACTACATTACGGACTGCATTTCTAATGGTTGTGCATTACACAATAAACTGAGGATATTTGGTATATGGCCCAGCAATTATGGGCAAGGCCTGACAGATTTGCATACAATATCTTGGCTTTTGGATAAGGTTATGTCATATAGTCGAACCAGAGGGTAGCGCTTCAAAACTGACTATAAAACATTTGACAATTTGACAAGTACTGCTAAAATTTTCACAAGAATAAATGTACAAAAAAATGTATATTATTACAATTACCAATATATTTCCTAAAGAATGAATGAATAAATAAATAAGTAAATAAATAAATGAACAAACAGACACACATCATTCATCATACAAAGCTAAGCAAAGTGTCGATCTGGCCATCGTAAAGACAAATGTTAAGTGCTATGAAAAACTGAGAAGAAAGCACTTGTAAAAAATTGGTTATTTAGCCTTTATGCACCATGGTTTGCTAATAGGCAGGTAAATGTGATCTCAGTGATCATGTGTTATGTTTTAAAGTTACATTTGTGTCTAGGTACAGTAAACAGGCTACATGGTATTTGTAAACCTCATTATAGCATTGTCTCTAGGACAAAATGCTTCTACCCCCCCTACCTGTAACCAAACCCACCCTTAATAGGAATTCTGGAAATCTTTAGACAAATTAAAACGTAATTTTGTTGTTTTTACAACCATGATCAAAAACAACAATATTAACACCCCCATATTTTTTAATGTGTGTGTGTGTGTGTATCCAGGCACTGCGAGTGATGGGTAAAATCATGAGGGAGTGCTGGTATGCCAACTCTGCTGCTCGCCTTACTGCTTTGCGTGTCAAGAAAACCATCTCTCAGGTGACTGTTGTGAAGGACATTAAAGAGTGAACATCTGATGCCCAGTATGTGCTCGTAGGCGCTGGTCTGATGAACTATGAGTGATCCCTCCATCACTGATTACGGGACCACATTCTGAATGCTCTGTCTGTGATGCCAAAGAACCCTAGTGTCTAGCAGCAAAGACTTCTATGGTGACGTGATGAGCCGCAATGGGACATTGAGCTACCATGAGCAGACTTGGTCTCTGACCCTTTTACCTGATTGCATAAAGGTGCAGGGGGTACAACTCCACACTCACAAACAAGCACTTTTTCAGTTGTTTTCAGGCTGTTTTCCCAAACACTACCTCTTCCCACACTCCAGCATAGCTCCCCTCAACTTCTCTCATCTCCTTCCTCTCCATCTGTCATCTCCTCTTATCTCCTCATCTCTCCCACTTTACTTTCGCCTCCTCTCTTCATACCTCCAGCTGTTTTTGGTGTTCGCCCAGACTCTGAAAAATTTCTCACTGAAAAATTGCAGTGAGAGTTTCCAGAAATTTTTGTAGCATAAAAAATAACTTTATCAGCTGGTTTCCCATGCATAGATTAAACATAGTTTTGCACTAAATTGCAACGTCAGTGGTGATTTACCTTATTAGTCCAGGCTTAGGGCTAATCTGGGTCTGGGAAACTAAATACAAGTTTAGAACATAATATTGTTCACTGTGGCTGTAATTCATTTGAGTAATATGATATCTAACAGGCCAAGTGCATTGACCTATTAAACTCAACACTATGAACATTATGAAAACATGACAGCTAGACAACTCTTCTGCATTAGCAACTTGTGTATAGCCATGGTTTATCTAAGGAACATGCAAAAAGAAAGTTGTTCAATATCAATGCACACTTTTGACCTTTAGCTGAATTTAAAACCACAAATCTCATGTTGAGAGTTAACCCACTCAGTCTATCAATTTACTACATCCAGCCATTGCAAATTCAGTCACTTCAGTCAATACTTTGTATGTAAATGTTCTGTTTGGCTCATGTCACTGGTTATTGTGCTGCTATGTTTCTGACCAGACCTGTTTGAAGGAGTGGTTTAGAGGGTGTTGGGCTTTTGAAAAGTGCTTTAGAAAGGAGTGCTGCTCTCATTTAATAATAGCAGCCTGTTTGTTCCGTCTCTTAACACTGCTTAAATAAAACGCTCTAGCTCCCTGCACCTTTCAGAATGCGAAGATGGACTGCTACCTCAAGTGTTTCTTTAAGTGCCAAATGCTTTGAGTTGCACATATGCTTGTGCCATAAATGTTCTGGTTGATGTTATGCATAAACCATATTCTGTATGTGTATGTGGATTACCATTGTTACTGAGCAAGACACTCATGAGTTTGCTTGATTGATTAGGAATGTGCAGATTCAGTTCATGTAATTAATGAATCAGATAATCGATCAACCAATTTACCAATGAAATGCCATTTATCGATAGGATTCCCTTTTTTATCAAGCTTTTCCAAGCATATATAAAGGACCAACATATCAGAATGTATTTTATATATTGTAATACGTGTAGTGCTTCTGAGCTTGATCTTAAATGGCTTTCCTGTGATTTGCACAAGGACTTTACAACTGTAAGTAAAACTTTGAGCTTCACACTTTGCTTTTCTTAGCAAAAAATAATGGGGAGATGTGCTGTTTTCTAGTTGTTTCTATTTCTAAACATATCATTTCAGCATGATCACTTTCAGTTACAATGCTTAGAGATTTCCTTGCACAGGCGTGACTTCCTGTAAGGCAATGTTATTTTTGAATGTGAAAAAATACTAATAGCTTTTGCTTTTAGTGAGAAGACAGATGAACTGGACAAACCCAGCAAGCTATACTTTCATTTATATCAAGTGCAATATCAAAAATACAAAAGCACAACTTTATTTTAATATATGGCATCTTTTTACTGAAGTGTATTAGTGCAGCTTATGATCGCCAATATGGAAAAAATATATTTACACAACTGTGTGAAAATGTACTTATGTGTATGTTTCTTTTGGAATGTCCTTGTATTGCACTATGGAGCAGAATAAAGCTGCTAAAGAAGTTTCAAAACTACTAATTTCAAGTATGTAGCATGACACAGAAAGTAAAGAAAGTGGCAGATGAACCTAATGTACAGTCCAAATCTGATCAAAAAGGCCTTTCAGTTGAGAACATGTTTAGACTTGTTGAGTTTATCATATTAGGAGAAAATTTGTTCATAATTTGCTAATGTTATGGCACATATTCTATATTGTACACCTTCGCATATATGTTAAACTTAGTAAAACAGAACTTGCACCGCAATTTGCAGAAAATTACATGTATAAGTTCTTGTAGATTATGTGCTTATCACTTGCATATGCCCCATGCCTGAGCAATCAGAATTTTTTACCACGTTGATGAAGTTTTGGATATTGTTTTCTCTCTTATGTAGTTAAAGGAATAGTTTGGCAAAAATACTGTGTTCCATTTACCTTGGAAGTTGCAAGTCGTTGCTGAAAATAAGTCACATCCAAGCTGACTACATTATAGTACAAGTTGGAAAAGGTTCTAGCCAGGTTAGTCACTGGTAGCTGTTGTTAGCAATATCAGTTGATAACAAAGCAGTATGCTGTATTTTCTGCTTGTAAACACCATAGCTACATGTTTTTAGACAGTCGTTGAAAAGTACAACAAAGAGTGTACAACAGATATAAGACAGAATTGCTAATAAACAGTAGTTACTACAGCTTTTACTATCGTTGATGCATGGAGCTGCTATCTTGGATTTTGAAGTCAGGGATACTAATGCTAATGTTGAGACTCCCTGATGACATTTTTCCAGAATGTAGCTGAGTATCCAAAACGTTTGATAACAAAATTAACCAATTTTGCTGTTGCTGGAGCTATAATGCTAATGTTGCTAACAGAAAGTGGACATTCATGTCCACTTATGCTAGCATTGTGCAACTTGGATGCCTAAAATGTCACATACTTGCCTTAAACCACATTAGGTTGTTTAATAATCTCAAATATACTTGACACACTGATAATAGTGTACACAATATACACAATAGCTACAACAGTAGCAACAGGTGTTTTGAGGCCTGACTTTTTGTTTATGCATTTTTTGCTGAACTATTTCTTTAAGCATCCAGGGAAAGTCTTGCATGTGTCCACTATACTTGTGGTATATTTGGCCTTCATGCTTGCATGTATTGTTGTATTAATTTTAGACTAACCCCAGCACTGTGCAGTTTATTGTTCTCCCTGATTCCACACATTTCATTCATGAGCTCAGAGTGGTTTATTTGAACAGGGACCACACTAAATTTCATTGCTCAGGGGCTCAATGGGACTGGTGCTGTTGTAGCAGACACTAGCTGTAAATGGGGTAATTGCTGAAAGCAAGGCATGTATGAAACAGCATATTGGAAATCTGCCCTCATTGTAGATACTGTTTCAACTGTTAATTTAACCCTTAGATGTATTGTTGTTACTGTTGTTGTGCTTTATGTAATTATTTCATAATAATCACATAATTATTCATTTTCACAATTGTAATTGATTAGTTACAAAATTACATTTATTTTTTGTTTACATATTGTAAAATCACTGATTCTGAACTTGCGACATTTCAAAATGTTTTAATGCCAAAATGTAAAAAACAAAAATCTTTGCACAGTGCAAGTGTTGCTTTTCCTAAAAAGATCAATTCTAAATGATGTCCTGTCCTATTTATAGACACTAATGTGGTATTGACAAAAAATGACAGAAAATTGATCACATTAAGCACTAGCAATAGCAGGGACTTCTAAGGGTTAAAGACTTCTAAAGTTTAAACATCTTTAAGGGTTAAAAGGTGATGTAATGCTAACAAATTGTCTCCAGTCACCTACTTGTTTTTGGACACTGATTTAGGCCAATATTTATACACTCTTTTTTTTCATTAGTTAATTGGTTCAGCCTAAAATATAATAATGCAAATTAACTGGTTCAGATAGCACTTTGAATAAAACAATACAGAGCAAAAAATTTAGTTTAAATGGCCAAAAACAATATTTGATAGTGATTTAAACCTCAAAACCACTTCTAATCAACTTCTGCCATGGTCTCCAAATCACAACAGTGGGTTTATTGCCAGACAAGAGAGACACTGAAGCAGAATCAGTAGTACTTTGCTCAACATACTGTTCTGTAAGCTTGGTTAATGAAGCATGGGCATGCATTCTGCAGATGGCATCCTCTGTAAGCTTTATGGCATCTGCATGCAAAGTCAATCCAAGGATGTAAGACATCGCACCATGATGTGGCATAAAAATTGAACATATAGACTTGCAGCCCTAAATTAATTTCAATTTGCCATTATGTTTTAATTTTGTATTTTGCCATTGTCTTACTCAATCAGGATCTCTGACATGCATCTGTGTGTAAGGCTGCTTAAGACTCACATTGCTTGTGTGCATGTGTAACTGTTTTACTCCTTTGAAATCATTACTCATTCCAAAGAAAGATCCATATCGTTGACCGATGAGGCACAGAACTTTGTTCATGTCATGTAAGGCTGTTTTTGTTCCTCTCTGAGAATGTACTGTGACTCTTTTGCTGTTTTAACAAGAGGATGCTGAAGGTGGAATTCATACTCCTTTTTATGTTTCAACTTCAAAATCATGAGTGTCTTTTAGATCATGAGTGTCACATATTATAGTGTTGTATTGTACTGTCTGTATTGGATTATTTATTGTATTCATATATGAACTGTGAGACAATAAACTATTTTTCATCATATATCTGCTATAAATTGTGTATTTTTGTCTGTTTTTCACTGGTTTGGAGGAGCACAGCATCTTCTGTACATATGTGACATGAAGTGACCTGGAGTGACAAACACTACAGGATCTCTACTGATGACTCACACGTGTAGTTTCAACTGCATGAACTGCACGTCTGACAGTTTCAGACGATTGGACCGTTAAGAAACCAAGTCCGCTCTCTCACCTCTATTTCAGCGAGTCATTCTTGTATGTGTGTGTGTGTGTGTGTGTGTGTGTGTGTGTATTTTTTCCCTTGCGGTCTTGTTGCTGAGTGTTGAATTGGAAAAGCCGTTAAGCAGACTCGTTATCTGTGGTTTCGAAACGGCATTTCCCTGAAATCTACAAAGTAGTTATCAATGGCAACAAACGCATAAACAGCAAATGATGAATTTCAAAATGACTGCTGTGCCCCAGCAGGGTCGCCACTTCAATAATCTGTAACACAGAAGCAACCTTTGTTACAGAGCAGATGGTCTGAAGCCAGTTTGAATGGAAAGTTGATATGGTTTTCAATGGAACACAAAAAAAGCCATTTTCCAGTGAATTAAGAATTGAGGTCCTTCACTGGTCTTAGATGTTGGTGGCTGCTTGCCTTGCTTTGCTATCTCTTGTTAAACATTGTACATGGTGGGTACAGTGTATACTGTTCATCTCCTGCTTGATTGTTGTGTAAATTAAGTAGCTATAGATGATCCTAAGTTCATTGGTAGCTTGACATCTGCTGTCTTTTCAGGACAACAAATCCAAAACTGTTATCAAAGGCATCTCTACACCTTTGTTTTGGCCCCTGTGATGAACAGATAAAAAAAGTGCTTATGATATGCACTGGCACAAAAGTCAGAACTAACATGATGCAGCCTTCTAAATGAACTCCTTACAGTTCTACACACTCACTCTTTTGCCTGGAGCTGTATGACCATCAGCATGAATAGTGAAAGTTTGGAAGACTACTGCAGCCCGGCAAGGATGAATGTAAAGAGGTGAATAGAAATGATTCAACATCAATGCTTGCATATTCTTGTGTTATTGTTGTTCTCTATGATAAAGAAATCTAGTTTCATTGATTTAACATGCACTAAATCATGTCTTTGTCTTGCCATGTTAATTGTTAACATAGCAAGACTAAGACCAGCTTTAAAACTTGGTCTCATTGTTTTAATGCTCTATTGATTTGTGTGTTCCAAATAATCAGAACTAAAAGTTTTGAATACTTAAATGTTTCCCTCAAAAAAAAAACACTGGCCCCACCTTGGCCCCCTAATAAATTTGGTCCACCATCAACTATAATTTGAGCAATATTAGTATTTTCTGTAACCTATGAATCTCTTTTACAAACGACAATGTGACTTTCACCATCTAATTATTAACAAAACGTGAAGTGAATTTGAATGTTATTTTAACATCTGATGGAACAATTGTATCAAAGAAAGTCTAGTAAATGCATGCATCTTTACAAAGCTGTTTATAAAATGATTTTGAATCAACTCTGTGGAAGGTTCAGTATTAACGCCATGTTAAATGTGGAGGCTGTACAACTCTCACTGAAAGTTACATGCAGGAATGTGCTTTAAAATTGTGCTAGATTACAGTCACAGAGACGAGGTGAAGAAGACATTTAGTGACATACACACAGAAACACAGGCAGTAGAAAAAGCAGCATGATTTATGGGGGAAAAAGCAGTCCTGAAGATGAATACAGAGATACAGTATCTCACAAAAGAGAGCACAACTCTCACATTTTTGTAGTTTATTATATCTTTTCATGAGACAACAATGAATATATGACACTTTGATACAATGTAAAATAGTCAGAATACAGCTTGCATAACAGTGTAAATTAACTCAACATTATGTCTAAACTGCTGGCAACAAATGTGAGTACAACCCTAAGTGAAAATGTCTAAATTGTGCCCAATTAGTCGTTTTTGTCCCTGGTGTCATGTGACTTAATAGTGTGAATGGGGAGCAGGTGTGTTAAATTTGGTGTTATCTCTTTTATACTTGTCACTGGTTCAACACCTTCTGAAGATCTGAAAAAAAAGAATAGCTGCTCTACATAAAGATGGCTTAGGCTATAAGAAGATTATCAACATCCTGAAACTGAGCAGCAGCATGGTGGCCAAAACCATACAGCTGTTTAACAGGACAGGTTCAAAGAAGGTAAGTGCATGTGCTAAGTGTCATATCCAGAGTATGTGTTTTAAAAGTAGACGTATGACAGCTGCCAGCATTGCTGCAGAGGTTGTAGAAGTGGGGGTTCAGTCTGTCACTGCAGCAAATTGATCTGCATGGCTGTCTTTTAAAAGGAAGCCTCTTCTAAATATGATGCACAAGAAAACCTGCAAACAGTTTGCTGAAGACAAGCAGACTAAGGACAGATTACTGGAACCATGTCCTGTGGTCTGATGAGATCAAGATAAACTTATTTGGTTCAGATGTTGTCAAGCGTGTGTGGCGGAAACCAGGTGATGAGTTCAAAGACAAGTGTGTCTTGACTACTGTCAAGCAGCAGTGCTGCTGGCACTGAGGAGCTATAGTTCATTGAGGGAACCATGAATGCCAACATGACATACTAAAGAAGAGCATGATCCCCTCCCTGCAGAATCTGGGCAGTATTCCAACATGATACCAACTCCTAACACACTTCCAAGACTGGCCTAGCACGTCTTGCCAGCACCTGTGGGACATCCTCAAATGGAAGGTAGAGGAGCCCATGGTTTCCATCATCCATCAGCTCCATGATGTCATCATGGAGGAGTGGAAGAGGATTCCAGTGGCAACCTGTGAAGCTTTAGTGAACTCCGTGCCCAAGAGAGTTAAGGCAGTGCTGGAAAATAATGTTGGCCACACAAAATATTGACACTTTGGGCACAATTTGGACATTTTCACTTAAGTGTGGTTTAGACATTAATGTCTGTGTGTTTAGTTATTTTGAGGGGACAACAAATTTGATATTCAAGCTGTACACTACTTTACATTGTATCAAAGTATCAAATTTTATTTACAAAAATGTAAGGGGTGTACTCACTTTCGTGTACATAGTGTATATTTGATTGCTGTGAAGTGTCTTAGATGACACTGCATTGGGAGTATGCAAAGACAAGTTGCATGTCCTGTTTAAACTTGCTGAACTACATGAATCATGCATTACCACCAAGTTCACTCCAAGTGTCCTGCCATCAATCACTGGTTAGGGTTAGGACCTTGCCCCTGGGATCTAAAGGTTGCAGGTTCAAATCCCAGTCTAGGCACTACACTGCTCCCTGGGCAATGTTGATGCCCACTGCTCTACATGTGCATGGGTTAGATGCAGAGGTCACATTTAGATGTTGTGCACGTTGTGTGATTGGCTGTGTTCAAATGAACACTTTCACTTTACTATGCTTCTAATATCTGCTAACATAGTACCAAGAAACCAAGTGTGAAATATCAGTTCTTCTAAAATTGTATTTCCCAAACAAGATGAAGAACATTTATAATTTTGTAACCACTAAATGGTCTTTATAGCTGTTCGTTGGCTTATCTTAGCACGTTCTCTGATAAAATATCTCTCCGTGATCCATCCAGCCAGCTCATGGGAAATAAGGGTGTGGTGTAAACTTGCTTAATCAAGTGCTAGTTATCATGCAATGCCTTTCACTTTGGCACCAAAATAGCAGCCCACACTGTCTGTTTGTCTTGCTGTCATTTATAGCATACCAATTAACACTTGGCACTGTGGTAGGAGCTGCCATTACAAAATCCTGAGTCCTAATAAATATGTTGAGAAATGCACTGGGACATTATCCAGCTCCCCTTTAGCCCACAAGCTCTCAGGCTTAAATTTCTACCCTCGACTTTTATGTGTTGGGCTGTGTTTGTGTGTAGGGGTGTGTGTGTGTGTGTGTGTGTGTGTGTGTGTGTGTGTGTGTGTGTGTGTGTGTGTGTGTGTGTGTGTGTGTG
>JBBIGC010000002.1:19070312-19089698 GCA_037576955.1 Lepidarchus adonis
ACACACACACACACACACACACACACACACACACACACACACACACACACACACACATACACACACACACACACACAGATGCAAAAAAACTGCAGAAGCATGAGAAGAAAACACACATGCCGGTTCCTAGAGGTCACATGACCTGTATATCCGCTTTGGCACTTTTTACTCAGCCGACCGCAGGTGTGCAGGCTTGTGTTGACAGACTGCTGTGTGCTACAGCGGTGCAACTGCTGGCTGACCATTTTTGACCATGAGCTCTAACAAGAACCGTAAAGCAGCACTGCAGATGCAGAGGAGCCTGGACACGTACATCCTGGAGAATTCCCCCAAAAAGGCTCTGCCCTGGAGACGGCGCTCCTTAAACAATGGAAAACAGCCCAAGAATAGAGAGAACACCTATGGAACATTGCGGGGACGCAATCAGGTGAGCTGCAGAACTTTACTGAAAGATTTATGTCTGACTGATCATGAACAGTATAACAGTAGAGGTGTATTGTTACATTAGAAATATTTACAAAGAAAATGCAAGTATTTACAGTTTTCTTGCATCAACACACAATAAGGACTGTTTAAAACAGGTGCTTTGCAGTGCTTAATCTGCAACTTACATAATGAACCTGTACTGTTGCAGAAAGCAGAAAGACAAAAATAATGAGCATTGCACATGATATATATATATATATATATATATACATACAGTGGTCTGAAAAATGTTTGCCCCCTTCCTGATTTATTTTTTCCTCATGTTTGTCAAACTGAAATGTTTCAGATCATCAAAAAAAAATTAAATATATTTCAAAGACAACACAAATAAACACAAAATGTGTTTTAACTGATGGATTTTAATAGTAAGAGAGAAAAAAATTAAAACATGCATGGCTCTGTGTAACAAAGTGATTGTCCCTTAACCCAAGTGTTTGCGATAACTTGCAATGAGTCTTTTACAAGCTGTGGAGGAAGTTTGGCCAAACTCATCTTCGCAGAATTTTTGTAGTTCAGTCACATTGGAGGGTTTTTGAGCATGAACCACCAGGTCATACCAGGAAAACAACCCCAAACCTTCACACTACCACCACCATATTTTGTAATGTAATGGGACACACACATTCCAAAAAGTTTAACTTTTCTCTTGTCAGTCCACAGAGTATTTTCCCAAAGGTCTTGGGGATCATCAAGATGTTTTCTGGCAAAATTGAGCCTTAATGTTCTTTTTGCTCAGGAGTAGTTTTCGTCTTGGCACTTGCAGGCCATTTGTGCCCAGTATCTTTTTTTATGGTGGAGTCATGAACACTGACCTTAACTGAGGCTAGTGAGGCCTGGAGTTTTTTGGATGTTGTTGTGGGGTCTTTTATGAGCTCTTGGATGAGTCGTCACTGTGCTCGTGGGGTCGTGTTGGTTGGTCGGTCGCTCATGGGAAGGTTCACTACTGTTTGCCATTTGTGGATTTTGACTCTCACTGTGGTTCGCTGGAGTCCCAAAGCTTTAAAATGGCTTCATAAGGATTTCAAGAATTATCTATTTAAATTTCTTTCTCGTTTGTTCCTGAATTTCTTTGGATCTCAGCATGATGTCTAGCTTTTGAGGATCCTTTGGTCTACTTCGCTTTGTCAGGCAGGTCTTATTAAAGTGATTTCTTGATTGAGAGCAGGTGCGGCAGTAATCAGGCCTGGGTGTGATTAGAGATATTGAACTAAGGTGTGATGGAACACTGTTATGTTTTAACAGATGGGGCTAATCACTTTGTCACACAGGGCCATGTAGGTTTTGATTTTTTTTCTACCTTAATAAAAAATAAGAAATCAGGAAGGGGGCAAAGACTTTACACAGTGGTGTGAAAAAGTGGTTGCCCCCTTACTGATTTCTTTTTTTTTTTTTAATGTTTGTCACATTTAAAGGTTTCAGATCATCAAATAAATGTGAACATTAGTCAAAGACAACCCAAGTAAACACAAAATATGTTTTTTAAGTGAAGGATTTAATATAATATAATATAATATAATATAATATAATATAATATAATATAATATAATATAATATAATATAATATATACTATGAAATTGTTACCTCTGTATATAATATGCTACATTTTACAAGGTCACTGTGGTGCTTAGTACAGTGTCATTTTTTTTGCAGTTGAACCAAATAAGCTGCAACTCTTTGGTGGACTACACAGACCCTCAGAGGTAAATACATGGCAGATCATTCTCACATCTCTTAAAGAAACCATCTGCAATATAGTCTTTCTTGTAAAAAACTTTCATCTATTTATCATATGCCATATATACATATGCATGCTTTGCAGCAAGCCAAGAGCTAATGAATTACCACAATTTTTCTTTCTTCAGGACATCAGTTGAGTTAGAAAAGCAAGACAATGAAGCGTTTGGATTTGAAGTTCAGGTACGTTTGCTTCTTCATTTCAGTTTCAGACAAAATTCTGGGAGGTTATAGTTTCAGTTCAGTTTCTCATCGTCTGTGTGATTAGTGTTGAAGCACACAGGCACCATGGGCCCATACACGCGCATAAAGTGAAAAGACAACACTTGTTAAACTATATTTGTAGCTAATTTAAGTGTTGCTATCTTCTAACTCCTAGACGTATGGACTTCAGCTGAAGAACAGCAATGAGGTGGAGATGTGTACGTTTGTGTGCAGCGTGCAGGAGGGCAGTGCAGCAGCAACAGCAGGCCTAATTGCCGGTGAGAGAGAGCTGATGCCACTTCCTATCCACCACATGACCACACCTACGTTTTTTTGACCTCTTCACTGCTTTCCCACACAAGCACCATTTCTGCTGCTGCTAACTTTAACACTTCTGTGCTCACCACTGTTTTTTCCGATGCTTGACATTTTCACTGCAAACAAGGCCAGTGTTTAGCACTCACCACTCCCCTCATTCTGAGCTGTCCTCGTTTTTATGTCAGCTCTTCTGAGCTTAGAAACTGATGAATTTAATACATACATTACATATAAAGTTGTATGTGAAAGCTTGGGGCCCCTGGTCAAATGGGCCTCATGATTTGTATCAATTATTCTCTAATTGCTGAATAGAACATATCAGGAAAAATGGCCTGTGCAAAAGTTATGGCACACTATGTGTATATATATTTTTTTTTTTTTTTGGCAATATGCAAATAAATACATGTACTTTAGTTAGTTGCCTGTAGTGGAAGCTTACTTTCACTTAGGAAAACAACAAAACATGTAATGTGTTCAAGCTTTTGCATTAATAACATTCATTTTATGAAATTAATTTTTGTTGTTCTCACTTACATCTTATTCTCATGTATATGAAATTTGTCGTCTTGTGTCTCTCTGTATCCAACAGGTGACATCATACTGACAGTAAATGGTGTCAGCATTAAAGGGTTCAGCCATCAGAACATTATTGAGCTGATCCGGGAATCAGTCAACTTGTTACGGTGAGTTCAATATGAAGCAGTGACAAATGGCAGAGTAAAACTGACCTTGATTAGTACAGCACTGCTCCTCAGACTACTTAATCAACACATTTCTGCATTAAATCTTTACTTGAAGGCCATCACAAGCTTTCTGCAGGACATCTTGTTCACCTACAGGGTGAACTCTGGCCTCTAATCCTGTAGTGTGTGTATTTGTGTCCACCTAGGTTGGAGACAGTGAGTGGGAGTGTGGTGAAGAGAATAGAACTGGAGAAGAAGATGCGATTGCTCAAGGTATGTGTGTGTTAAAGCATGAGAAAGAAGAACTGTCATGGTCTGCTTTCTTTATTAAGCCATTAGACTCCACTGGCCCAATGCTGGGTCCACACATCCTCACACATATTATTACATTTTATTATTTCCCTGAGGTCAGCGTGGTTTTAGCTTCATTTTCTTTATCCGTTTAGTTTTAACGGGCTGTGCTTGTTACACAAAGATATATATATAATTATATATAAAAATTATATATAACTTATATATAGATAGTTAACATTTAGCAATTAATGTTAAATAGTTCACATTTAAAGCCCCAAAGAACTTTCAGTATCCTGGACATGTATCACCCAAAGTTCAAAATATCACCCAATTTTGTCTCATGAACTTTGTAATACTATATTCATAGGGACCTTAAGAACTCAATAAAAAGGCTCAAGACGTTATGCATTCAGAACTCAATATCAAAGTTATGTAGCCTTTATAACACAATAGCAACTGAGTCTTTAAAGATGACTCAGAAGATACAGTAAATTCACGTTTAGGCAAATTTAAGGAATTGCTTTGATCTCTATCCGCAAATCTCAATGTTGCACTCTAAATTCCTGCTGATGCAGATTCTCTAGAATGACTGTGATGCATTTTCTCATGTGTGCTCATGTGCATTTGTACTTTTTTTCTCAACACAGCAAACACTGCATGAGAAATTGGTGGAGCTGAAGGCCCTCACCTTGCAGGAAAGGCGTCTTACTCGAGGTGAGAAAAAAAACATAAAACCACACAGCTGAATAACCACACACATCCTCTCACTCCACCAAACTACCGTCATTCACTTAATGAAACAGGCTGATGAGGGCAGTGTGTGAAAATCATAACTCTCTTTGGGGGAGTTCCAGTCTTAGACTTCAAGCTTATATGCTGATCAAAGGATCCTTAGGTTCTGGGTTGATTTCCTGTTGATGAAGGGATTTTCAAAGAGGATAGAGTAAGTTAGATCTCAACAATCAGTTCTCAGGACTGACTGAAAGCCTTGGGTGAATGGTACAAAATCGATTAATATCTCTACATCCCAAATGTAGAGCACCACATTCTGCAGATTTACCCACTGATTCTACTCCAATTCACCTGATTTAATGCATGAATGGCTTTATAATTAGCATGTGACACTAAAAGGCACATCAGCACCAAACTTAACACAACAAGGAAGTGCCACATTTTAGTGGTTATTAATTAATATGACTATGGTGCTCTTGGAAAACCAAGGTATGTGTGGTGCTGTAATGTGGGTTAGGAGTGATAAGCATCAACCTGGTTGCAGATGCAGATCATTTTTTATCTTGCAGTTCTGCCTTTACCCTCAACTAGTCTTAATCATAACACGAAAACAGGAAGATAAACCAGTAGTAGGTACGTGTAGTGTTTACTTTGTCAAAAGCATCGCATGCCTTCCTTTGCCGCATGCAGAGTATTCATTTGGTATCTCTATTTACTGAATGATAGCTGTTTAATTCTGGAACATGAAGACCACAGTAGGTTGTTTGTTAATCAGAGGGTCTATGTCTAGACTTAAAAAGCTTCACTGGAAATGTTGTTTTCAGAACATTAACTCCTCATGCTCAAAGCCAGTCACCCCCACCAACCCCAGTAAAATATATAGTATATTACAGTAATATAGGAAATTTTGATGCTGTAAGCAATTTCAAATGCACTTGATGTATTTTTGTGTTTTACATACACTTTAACATTATAACAATAAAAAACACTAATAAACATAAACACAAATGTTTTAATGCAGATATTGTCATGCAAAAAAGTATACCCCATGGAATTGTTCATTTTCTTCAACAGATTTTAAAAAGCAAACAAAACAGTGCCTACACATAAAGGTGATATTTTGACTTTAACAAAACCACAAGGAAAAGCAGCTTTAAAATAATGTATTCACCAAAAATGTGAACAGATTTCATTTTTGTAGAAAGTTAGCACCCTTGACCTCAGAACCTAGTATTGCATCCCTTTAAACAAAAAAAATATCTTGGCAGTGTTCTGTTTGATTGTCCACCAGTCTAACCATTGGCTAGTGGAAACTTCTAACCATTTTTCCATGCTAAATTCCCTCAGTTAAGTTAAAATTTTGAGAGTTTTCTTATATACACTGTTCATTTCAAATCCCACACAGCATTTAAATGGGGTTCACATAAATGTGTTTCTTTGGTGGAGTACTAACCCCCTTTAGTTTATCTTAAACTTTTGGAATTTTTGATTTGCATTATCTTTGGGCACTCTTTGATAAGATGCAGAATTCATAAATGAATCTAAACCATACTATAACATTTCCATCACCATGCTTCACAGCTGATATGGGGTTCTTCTCCTGAAAAGCTATCTTTGGTCTATGCCACAGGGGTACTTATGTGAATTTTTTCAAAGAATATGTAACATTAAAATATGTTGAAACAATCAATAGTTTTCATGGAAAGCACTTGCTTTTTCATATGACTGTATACAATATATTGCAGATACTAGTAATCACAATACAAATACAATACAAAAAGTAATCTGTGTGACTATATATTTTTATATATTATTTATATCCCAGCCATATTGTCAGTCACAATTCATATACGGAAAATGTAATTATTAATAATTAAAAAACTGAAATTGATTTTATTTATACATGCTTGGAGTTTTACATAAGTATTGAACTTAGAATCTTCTCTGTGCAGGTAACTTGAGTGTCACCTCTCAGCACCCTTCCATGGATTCGCTCATGTCCCTCTCGTCCCCTACGGGCCGGTGCGGCCAGCGCTTTTCCAGTGACAGCAGCTGTCTGAGTGTACTGACAGATGACAGCGAGGACGGGGCCTTCCTGTCTCCTGTGTTTGATGACTTCAACTCATTTAGTCCCACTGAGCCAAGCTGCAGATTCTTCAGCAAGGAATTTCTTCCAGATGGAACTCTGTCCCGACCAACTCTGACCCGAACCCGCAGCATCAGCAGTGGCAGCAGCAGCTGCCAATCACCTCGGTGGGACAATTGCCAGTCTTCCTCTGTCCCCAGCTCTGTGTTTGCCACTCTGCCCCGCAGAGGAAAGAAGCATAGCATGCGCAAACACATTCTAAAATATATACCTGGACTGAACCACTCAGTGGAGGAGGAAGAGACAACCTGAGCCTTCGGTGCCCACAGACTGCAGTCAAATGTGAAATAAGGAGTACAGACTGAATGTAACATTTCAAAGGCATTTCAGACCTCAGAGCATTTGGTGAAATGGACTTCTGGTTTTTGAAGGACATTTTGGGAAGCACAGTGGTCTAGATCTGAACCCCTCTAAGGCTTGAGTTTGATGGACACAAGCCACACAAGAGCATTATACACTTCTGCATGCAAATACACTCAAACAGTCAATGAACATGAATTGTAAATGAGAAAGTAGCACAGGGTGTAGAACCATATGTGATGTTTGAATGAATATGAAACTAAGCACATGATGCTAGTTGGCTCTCATAAGTCTAAAGTCACTTATATACTAATAAGGTTCAACAAGCATTACAATTTTTACAATTTTCACCAATTTGGTGATTTTTTTTCCAGAAAAACTGCTTTAAAATCGAATTGCAAATGGTATCTTGCGACACGATTTAAAAGGAGGTGTGTGAATGAAATGAGGGTAACCTAGAAGAGCACATGATCGCGTGTAGCAATAAATAAACCGCACTGGGAACAATTCTAAGAATTCAGCTCACAAATGTCCTTTGCAGCCTCAGACCTTTTCAGGTCAGATAGTAATACTGAGAGATACAGTAAAGACGTTTTTAAAGAGGTAAAGAAATAAAGCCAAGTTGCTGAAAATGCTCTGGTGAAGTTGGAAGACATACTTGTGCTGGGCTCCATGAGTTAACAAATACCACAGCCCTTAACCACAGACAGATCTGACAAATGTTCAAAACAGGATGCGGTCTTGATGAAGGTGCTACCCTACTGACTATTTTTGCTTTTTTTGTAGGTCTTTTACCAGACTGACATACTGTCTCATTTGCCACTGATGTATGCCATGCACAATATTAAAAGCAATCTAAAGTTATATAATGCTTTTATAAGAATGGAATGGAAACGTGGTTTATTAAAATATCTAAACCAAGACACTGTGTGTGAAGCAGCTGCTGCTTTTTTTACACTTACATCTGGCTGGATTCATTGGAGGATGCTGACCATGGTTTACAAATCAGAAATGTGCAAAAAAAATCCTATTGTCTTTTTTGTAAATTTGAATTGCTTTCTGAGATGCTGAGATTTTGACACTAGAGGGCAGTGTGATACACCGTGGAAGCACAACCTGGCAATTTTATGAAACATGAACAAAAGACTTAAAACAGAAAAACTATGTTTTCAACAGATGCTCCATCTGAAATCATCCATAAATGATTTGTGTAGCACTGCATTCAACCAATGCAGAACCAGGATACAAAGTTCTCAATCCTCACTTGTGTCAGTAGTAAAACTGTAGTGGGTTTCTTCATTGAAGCCTGCTGCTTCTGTCTGGGTAACCACAGCAAAATGATAAAGACAAAAAAGCAAAGGGTTTTCGAGAAAATGCTATATGTGCAGACAATATGTATCCATCTTCAGAGCAGCCACAAAGGCTGTAAAATATCAATAACTATAAGCTCATTTCACAGAAGAATGGACTACTATACTGCACAGTAGACATCTGAGGAAATTAAAAGCTGTTTCACTGGCAGTAAATGTATTTTTAATGAAAAAAAAAACCCCAATTAAAAACAGTAATATTAGAATAAATACAAACACATTCAATATATTAATACTGTGCCTTACTAAGCCATTTCCACTAGTACTTGTAGAAGCCCAGTATTGCTTCTAGTTCCCACCAGATACCTGGTTTGGCTCAATAGATACATCAGGTGATTTCATACATCCAAGCAATCTGGAGATCTGGAACCAAACCCATGCTCTAACTACACGGGGGCAGCCATGGCCTAATGGTTCAAGAAGTGAGTTTGCAAATGAAGGGTCATGGGGTTGATTTTTGGAACCAGCCACAAACTGAAGTGCCCTTGAGCAAGGCACCTAACCCCGTACTGCTCCCTGAGTGCCACCAAAGTAACTGCCCACTGCTCTGGGTAGGTGTCCTTGGGTAAAATCCAGAGACTAATTTCCCCCATGAATTTAATATAATAAACAAATAAAAAATAAGCAGTTCATGCAATATTAACTGCTTCAAAAATGTTTGTCTTACTGCTTTCTTGTTTGTTTGATCTACGTATATCCTATGGAACATCTGTGGAAGGAGCTGAAACATGCTGTGGAGGAGGCACCCTTCAAACCTGAGACAGCTGGAGCAGTTTGAGTCAAAATACCTGTCGACAGGTGCAGTAGTCTCATTGAGAATGACTGGAATCTCTTGATTGCAGCGATTGCCTCAAAAGGTTGTGTTAGGTGTACCATCATTTTTATAAGTGCCGATGGCATGGGTCTGAATGTCCCAATGACTTGGAGGCATATTTTGAGTTAGAGAGCCTTATTCTGCCCTCAAGACAGCATCTTTTCCAGGTATTTGATGGTATTTCAGACAACGCTTCTGCTTGTGCTATGACAATATGGCTTCACATACTCTTATATGTGATGTTTTATATTAAACATGAATAAATATTATAAACAGGAGTTTCAGAGAAAAAAAATTCCACTCATCTTCTCAGCTCCCAAACAATTTAGCAGTGTATTAAAAACATGATTTAACAATGGTAAACATGCCTCTGCGCCACCTTTTTTGCTGCAGACAATATATTCATGTATTAAATGTGTAAATATTTATAGAATAAATTTAAGTTAAAAAATACTCTTTTGTTTACTATAAATATTACAGCCATTCAAAGTCACACACTGCTAATCATTAAATACCTCTCGGTGATGGCGGTCACTGGAGGAGGATTAAAACACAAGGACAAATGATTTGTTTGTAGTGAAGCCATAGACAAAAGGCCATTCATTTGGGGCAGTACAAATCCTCTGTTCTCCACCGGCTCACAACTCTTACATCGTATCCCGTCACAAAAGCCCTGCTTACATTGCCTATGTGTCGGGTAATTAGCATGCAAGATGGGCTGTTTCTCCAAGAGTGAAAGAGAGGAATGGTGGACTTGAATAGCGACTGGACATGACAAACAGCAGTTGAACTATTTTTAGATTTCTTTAGCAATAACAAAAGAATCAAAGGTGAAATTTGGACATTACAAGACCTGAGCATTGACCAGAAAGACTTAATCAACATGGCGGAAATTGAGAGAGTGCTGGAGATGGAAAGCAGCCCTTTGCTGGCACCAGCCGTGGACATTAGTGGGGGAGTAACTCTGGAGGTCCTGCAGACGCTGGAAGAAGCAGAAAGTCGAGCTGCTTTGGTAATGACTGAAGGGGACGATTCTGTGTTTTACAGCGAAGATGAAGAAATTCCACAGGAAGTGCTCATCTGTGCTCCGTCATGTGTGTCTGAGCCTCAGTCTTCACCCAACATTCAGGATTCAGGAGCTGAAGAGTATATGCAGTCTCTGAGTCACCGCACTGGGCTAATGGAAGCAGGTTCTGTGCATCACAGTGGCGCTATGGTGAAAGATGTGACGAGTTTAATGGAGGATAAAGTGAATCATGTTTCATATTTTGTCCCTGATCTGGAAATGGAAGACAAGACTCAAACAGCATCTAAAAGCAGCACAATTAACAATGAAGAGCTTTCAAGTTCCTCAGATTTACAAGGTGCAGTGTCTGTTAGAGATGAGGCAGTGCCATTGCCTGATAAAAGCCTTTTCACACACATGATGGCTCCAACAAAACTGCAATCAGAGCAGGAAACAGAATCACAGGAGAGAGGTAAGCAGCAAGGCATTAAGGCAAGACAGAGTCTTAATTTGCTTGATTAACTGCTTTCTGGTGAAAGTCACTCCACAGCATTTAAGGACTTGGACAAGCAGCAGAACTAGTCAATTCAGGGTTGAAACAAAGCAGTTTTGCAAACTGGAACATGTTGTTTATTAGTCTTAAATATACCAGATGGCTTCAGTGGGCACTGTTAGTACCAGACACCAACGACCAACAATGTAGACAATTCCCTAAAATATATGAACCCATTCGTGTCCACATAAAGCTAATAAGGACAAATACTGATTGGTGATTTATCTAAAATGCTGACATTTCTGCAGTTATAACATGATCAGCCCACAAGATTATTATTTTAACATTTGTTTTATTGTCATTTTCATATTTTAATTCAGAACCATGCTTGGATTTTCTATTGTTTTCGTTAACAGCCCATAGTGACCAAAATAATACATTGATTCAAAGTGATAAATCATGTGTTCAGCAGCCATATGGTTTGATAAATTTGAAAAATTTCTAAATATCTGTGCCCAGACCAGCTCAGACAACATAGGAACCAAAGCATGTGTAGTGTTACAGATATGAACATTCAATACTTTTCACCAATATACAGTACTTTCTGTAGCTTGAGCCCTTTAAGTGAGCCAGTTCTTTTAGCCTGGGGTTTGAATGTACTTCAGTGACTCATTTTTTGCCTGAAGTTGCTGTCGAGTGGCTAAACATGTGTACTGAAACACTTTTTACGGACTATAGAGCTTGGAGCATTAGGCCCATTGTGTTGCTCTTGATGTTGACTTATGATCACTAGTAGCATAGCTAGCGTGCCACGGCCGCTTTCTGACATCTTACTCACTACCCTTCAGTCACAAACCCAGTTCTCTAACCATTAGGCCATAACTGCCTCCAATGCTAAAAATCTAACAAACGTTGGTTGAAAAGAAGATTGTAACATGATTACGTGTTTGATCACATTGTCCAATCAAAGCATTTAATACAATGATAACAAGCTGATTACCCAGTCATTGCTAAGGCACTTGATTCCTGGAACTTTTCAAAGAAGTCCTTGTATTTTCCCAGATTATTTCAGTGTCATTTATGTATTGATAAAAATAGACCTTTTTACATGTTTCCCCTTTAAGAATTAGGTCACTGTTAAAATGACAAGTTCACGTATAAAATCTTGTGTTACATGTATACCACTTTGCCCATGTGAAGACTTTTTTTTGCCAAGACACATTTACTGATTTACTTGTTAAATAGTAAACTCAAAAACACAGAACTACACATATTTCATGGAGTAGAACAAAGCCAACGGCGGTGTTTAACTTTACAAATATTAGCAAAAAACAGTATATAATTGAACAGTCAATACAAAAAATGCTGATAAGATACAAACCATCCAAACTGAATTCACACTGAAAGTGATGCACAGCAGAATAGGGTTTTAGGTCTAACAGAGACCAATTTAATTGGTTATTTAGTTCCATTGGAGATACAGGTCGTCAGTGAACACACACGCTTGGGTCCAACAGTTTGAGGTGGGCAGTAGCAGGTCACAAACTTGCCAACATTTCAGTGTACAAGGGTAATTTTGATACTGGACATCTTCTAAAATGGGTAAGATACAGTTATTGTTCATAAAAAGCAAGGTGAGCATTAGATCTAGTTTACGGCTCTAGTCCTGGACGTCCAGTGGTCCCTGCTTAAACACACCTGATTTAGCCCACCTGTTAATTGCCAGATTTAGTGACATGATTGAGGAAACAACTCGCCAAACGACTTAGGTTTTTGTAAGCCTGAAAAAATCTCCTTTTCCCAGACACAACAGGAGCAGATGGAAGCCTTACCACAACCCAGCAGTCTGAACAGACAGAAGAGCTGGACCATGGCAATGAGTTGTGTGGTCAGTTGACCCAGGCAAAGTTTGGAACAGTCTCTTACCGGCGGATTCGCAGAGGCCTTACACGCCAGAGGATTGAGGAGTTTGAGGCCATGATGCAGATGTAAAAACATGCTGGATGGTCACATGGAAATGTGAGTTCAAGGACCAGACTGTGAATATGTTTGAGATACATTTGTCATCTACTTTCCACATAGGACTCGTAACAGTGACTGTTGGGCTACATTTAAGAAATCAGTTAACAATAAGTAACTCACATGTGAAAGGGCTATTAGTGCTGTAGTTCTGAGCTGAAACATATGAGAAAATACTAAGTTAATTAACCACTAAGAGACTGAAAAGTAAGAGGATGAAGGTACACAATCCTCTAGACAAAAGATTACTGGAATACTTTTACAGCTCACCAACTAAGCTCAGATGAAACAAAATATTTTCATATCATAACTCGGATACAACATTTACATGTGCATCCACTGCTCATGTGCAAAATAATCATCAAAATGAAGCATTGTACATTTTCTGCAAAAATGGTCCACTGAATATTTATGAAAATCATTGCTATGTAATCAATACTTGCTTTGTGCATTGCATGAGATTAACATTAAAAAGAGAAAGTCTACACTGGCCATCATTTGAGAGTTCATTTTAATGGTATTTTTGCACTTATATAAAATAATGTATAATGTATGTAAATAAATTCTGACATTTTATTCTGTGATCCAGCCTCTGGGTTTAAAATGAAAGTGATTGTACTTTAAAGAGCTACAACTTCACCAGGCAATGTTGTTTGAGGTATGCTGCTTCCTGCTTAGGGGCTTTTTACCTGCCTTTCTGTTGTATTCAGTTAGTAAAATTGTTCCCAGAGGCTCATACTGTACAATTGGCATGTTTAATCATAAGAAATCCCACTTTTTAAAGCTAAAAAACTCTACAGTTACTTTAACAGCACCAAATTGACATAACGAAGCAGATAAAAGTAGTTGCTCATGGGATTGTGGTGTGGATCAGAGTATTTTGCCACTTTCCTCATTCTGTCACTGTAGTACAAGATAAACTTGATCTTATCTGATTTTGTAGCACAACTCCGCAGGCATTTATCAGCTGTTTAGGAAAGTATTACCTGGCAAGACTTACTTTTGGTTTGCACCCTGCGGTAAAGCCTTTGATGTTATGCTAGTGCATTTTCTAACTTCATGGTTGGCTTTTGCAAATCAATCCCTGAACGACAAAGTTTTTCTTTACATTTCCATCATCCACTGATGTGGTCTTCCATGGTCTGCTGGGTTGTTGTTTTTTTTCAGTATTTTATCAACTCTTATCTATTTTAATGACACTTCCACTTCCTAGTTCCTCTTTTGAATTGATGTCATGTTTTTAATGTTCATTCTGCATGTTATTAGTTATTTTCCTATCCACTGTGCTGGAGTAAAGAACAGAAGTTGTTGGGTTTTTTTTTGCATTGTATCACCTGAGCCAATTGCACTGAGAGTTTGCTGCAGGGTTTGCTATTTTCACCCAGTGTGGGCTGCAGGCTGTACAGTAAGCAGGTACTTCCCTAAATACACAGCAAAGATTCAGCCCTTCCTTTTGAGTACACGTGCATGGTTATCACAGAGAGCGTTCATGATCCGTCTGGGGACAAAAGTTTTGCTAACCTCAGAAATAGGATAAAAAGTATTTTAGAAATAAAATTATTTGTTCCTACCTTTGCAAGATGGTATGTCCCTTTACTAACTTTATCAGTTATTTGAAAACAATGAAATATGACAGCCATTTTACAAAAAAGAGAACCATTTTACAGAAATAAATCTTTAATAAAGTCAAATAGAATTTGTTCTGTGACACATTTAGCATCACTACACAAACATTTTCCACAAACACCCTCAAAAAGTAAGAAAAAAAAATGTCTTAAAAATATTGTAAACAGCTCTCTAGTGTCACACTTGGATATGTACATAACATATTGCTTATAGCTTACAGTAAATGAGTGTACCGTTCTTGCACACAAACAAACCACTGAGAGATCATCTTTAGTGCATGTTAGCAATTTTAAACATGTAAAAATTAACTCTGTCATGCATAAAAGACTTGCTTGAACTGTGCACACTATGCAGGATTTAAAATGTTGTACCGAGGCACTTGGAATTTGTGGAGCTTTCTGAACACTGGAAATCTACTGAATCTACCTCTTGAACAAAAGGTTCAGTGCTTGTCTGTGGATTTCATCTGGTCTTGGCATTGTTTATACAGATTAAACGGTTTTCCATCAAATCCTCTAGGCCCAAGCCAACCCACATTTTTGTTGTAATCCAGCTTGCACCTCCTTAAACACGTAATTTACTTCTATAGCTCTTTGTAGTCAGCTTTGAGGAGCAATGGCAATCTGTAATTCCATTTCCTCTGTTTCAATTTCTATGGATTTGAAAGACATTTCCTGTAAAGTAGTTAACTTCTTATTTGGGCATACATTTTTCAGGAAGTATACTGCTGTTGTTACACGTACCACTTTAGCTAGAGGTACAAAAAGAGAAGAATTGCACTTAAAACTTCAGTTCCCATGCTGATAAGTGCTGGATGTACAAAGCTGTTCTATATGGAACTTAGTTCTTGAGATTTGTGATCTGAATCTATGAAGTTAATGAACTGTTTTTGCAGCTATTTCTGCTTGAGACCTTTATTAAAGCAACAACAGATTTAGTTGAGAATTGCTTTCAGGGAACTCTACTCCCCTCCCCAGGTAAGAGGGGTGAGCTGCAACAGAACAATAACAGAAAATCTCAACAGGCTCAGCATAGGGAACAGATTCAAAAGAGCATATAAGACATAGATTATCTACTGTACTGTACTTTGGATCCAGTAAGTGTCAATATTATCTAATGTCACTCAAATCTTTGATTTAATATCAAATCTATGATTTAAGTGCTCCTTGAGGTACTACAAACAGTGTACTATCTGTACCTTCCCCCAAGGCACTTCAAATAGTTGTTTGTATAAAAAACCCAACACAGCTACACATGTATTAAGTTTAAAAAAATAATGACTGTGGGGAGTAGCTGCCCACAAAATTCCTCTAAGCCAATGAATAAAGAAATATAAACAATCTAAACAAAAACATTGCACACATCTTTAAAGCATCCCCTCTACCAAAGACTATAAACTCTAAGCATGCACCTGTCCATAATTTAAAACACTATATAACCCTTCAAAATATCTTTAACCTGACAAAGCAACATGAAAGCCTGGTGTTGTGGGCCACACTGAGGCAGGTGAATATGCTCACTGTGCATAGTAGTGTGTGAACTGCCATTTCTGGAAGGGGCTGGACGCCTCGCATGTCTTCAAATATAAGCCATCTGCTTTAGACCCCGCCTCCAGACACACTTGCTGGGTGAGACCTTTGGGAGGTACCTCTGCAATTAGATGCTCGGTCTGAAAGACACACAAAATGAAGGGAAATGATGCCTATAATCATGAAAAATCTTTATTTATTAAACATTAGACTTGTGAACACTGTTTACACAAGTTCAGGTGTCATCCGTTTGGGCAATTCTATCCAATGTTAAATGAATTTCATAAGCCAATGCCAGATCAGCATACAGATGAGAATTGGAGAGTGGCATTCAAAATCATAGCACTGAAAAATATATCCATCGCAGACAGTACTGAAAAACCAGAAAAGATCGACATCAAATGTAACCATTTTGGAAAAACATCCTCCAGGTTCTACCAAGGGTCTTTCATTTGCCACCTGTCACAGATACTCTAGGGTCCCACACATTACTTTTTAATTCTGACTCTGTAATGCCCCTTTCACACATGCATTGCAATATGGAACTTTTTAAGACCTTTTCTAAGATGTGCATATGGGAGTGCAAATGTCGGAGTCATTCAGAACTGGAGAAATTACACACACTTTACCATTTAAACGCCCTAGTACAATGTCCAAGTAAATTCTAAGTTCATACATGTGTGAACAGAGCTGGTCATTTTCTGTGGAATTCACAGTGCTGACATTTCTATGTGACCAGAAGAAAACAACATCGAAGGATGAAGAAAAGAGGTAATTTAGAAGACGACTTCATCAACAATGTCAAACTGGAGAGACGAGGACATGAAAGAAATTCAGTCAGTAAGGGCATATTCAAAGACCGTCAAGTGCCTTAGCTGTGTATGAATTTATCTATGTGAACATATCATGTCCTGTACATCCACCTGTGTAACTTTACAGGAAAAGTCTGTTAAAGTTTGAACATGTTTTAGATTAAAGTCTATCTTTTGCAACTTTAGCTCAGAACTGCGGATATCTGGCTAACAAACAATAGAAACCAATAAAGAAACAAATACAGGGGATCTTCCACTTACGAGGTACTTGACTTACGAAAATTCATGGTTACGACGCTGCCCCAAACAGAGGTTTAAAAAAATATATATAATAATAATTATGATGTGAGTACATATCATATAACACTCAGAAAAGGGAGAAACAGAGCCTCAAGGTGGGTGAATGTCTCCCTCTGGTGGACTGAAAGAGGACTTGCCCCAGGGCATCGCACATGTAAATGATTTTGAAAGAGGGTTTCGACTTATGCAGAAATTTGACTTACGACACATGCTTAGGAACACACCCCTGACCTACGTCGAGGACCTCCTGTACATCAAATGGTTTCTGTACAATGCATCAACAAATCTTTTCTCATCTTGACCTCCATTATGGTTGAGCACACTTGTCGATGTGGTTTAACACACAATCCACAAGTTGTGACTGCTTTGCAAATAGCAGCCCTGTTGAAGTGGCTGCCTGCAGTGGTGAAGTTTTGACCATTATTGCTTACATTCTTATCATGCCCTAAACACACCCACTAAACACACAGTCTGCACCACCCAAGCAGCTTGCTGAGTGAAGTTGAAATATATTTGAGTTAGTTAACAGTTTCTGTCCCTAATGGTTAGTAAAATTATTACCAAAAAAAGGAGTTAAAATCATTGTCAATGAGCAAAACTTACACACTAGGGTGTTACTGGTGGTTTTTCTCTGACGTTTCTAGGAATTCTAAGCTAATTTTGAAGGAGAGCAAGTATGACAACTATTAGACATTAATTTCTGCACAATCAAGACATTTTAAACATAAAATCAATAATTAAATTCACATAAGAATTAATAAAATGGACAAACGGTGCAAAAAACTATAAATAATAAGTCATCAAATTAAGCAAAAACCTAGCCAAGGCTTCAATCTTAAACTAAGTGTGATACTTAAATCTTATTTCCTGCAAAACACTACTTTCTAATTCCTACTTCTTCCAGCTTCCTTAGTGCGGTTAAAATCGCCATTTAGGGATGATCCTTTGTAAGCCATATTCTAATCAGAACAGCGGAACTAATCTTCAGTGATAAGCGGCTGTGTTTTTCAGTGCTGACATACCAGGACTTTATTGGATTTGTGCAGCCAGCGAAGGTGTGGTTTAGTGTTGTCACATGGCTCCATGGCCACACCTGTTCCTGTGTCCTGGGGAGACACACAGGAAGCATTCTGGCGGAGTGTTTTCACCCAGCTGTAGCTGAAATGTTGGCTCTGAAAAAAGCCAAAGCAGATAGTTAATATTCCTTAATGATACTACAAAGATAATAAAAATGCTATGACCTGTTTTCACCATATGTTTAATTGAGAAGAATCAGATCACACAAAAATAAAAAGGGAATTATGATCAGTCATAAGGATCAAAGTTACCTGTTTGCTAAGATCACAGATCCCAAAAGATAAAGAACCTTTATACAGCACCAAGCACTTTCTGATGCCCACATTGAAAACCTGTAGGAGAAGGGTTAAAGGGTTACCACTGAACTGCATGTGACTGATTTGGACTCAGATTAAGAACGTGATTTTGCTGCTTTGACCATGATTCACTATAACAATCAATCAGAGCAGGAAGAGTCATGGAATAACACTTGGCGAAGCCTTTGTTGACACTAAAGCCTAAACAAAGACTCCTGTCATCTTATTCTGAGAAAAACAAAATACAATCACAATCATCTTAATGTAAATAAATGCTAATACATCATCTTTAGTTTAGTTGAGGACTTCAGCTCTAAATGCAAGAAAGACCACTATAAAGCAGAAAGAGGCTGGAGGATCCTGGTTTTAGCTTTGTCTTGACTAGTTGTACATGGATAATTGAAATGATTCATCAAACATGCCATGCCTTCACATAAACCTTCTTGTCCTAAGGTTTTGCACTAGACACTTTATTTAAAGCACACCAATTTCATTGCAGTTTTTTGGGATGAAGTGGATGCTTAAATTAAATGAACATCTTACTATACAGTAACAATCAGCGTCCTTTAAAAGGCCTTTGGTGTAGTTTAGGCTCCACACGTGGTCTAAAAAAGATAAAGCTTCTAAATACTTCAGACTAAATAAAGGCTGCAATCATATCACTCTGGGGAAAACATCAAGTACCCAAACTACAACGAGTACATAACAGCAGATTGCACAACAGCAGAAATATACAGCCAAGCTCTGAACCTCACAGATATTTTCATCTTTAAAACATAATGTTTTACACTTAATTATAATTAGAATACATTTATAATTTATAAATACATGTATAAATACTAAATACATTCATAAATACATTAATATTTAATATGGGCATTGTTTGGCCCAGCCCTAGTATGTGAATTGCGAAATCATCACTTCATTTTAAATGTTTAAAACCCAACTTTCCACTAGTAATCAATCAATGTTTATGGATGAGTATTGTTCAGGTTAGAAATATTTTCCAATCCCAAAAACTGCTTTAGAGATAGACCTACAGCAGGGGAGTCCAAAGTCGGTCCTGGAGGGCCGGTGTCCTGCACAGTTTGGCAGTTCCTTTCCTGAAGCACACTACCTGAACCTGGCAATTAACAGGTGAGGCTA
>JBBIGC010000002.1:19089798-19100873 GCA_037576955.1 Lepidarchus adonis
TTAATCATTTTGTTGTGTACAGTGTCCTTGAGTGTTTTGAAAGGCGCTTTTCAAATAAAATGTATTATTATTATTATCATAAGCAATTTCCTCAATTTTTCTGATCTTAATGTGATATTAAATACAGTTGCTATTACGTCACATTTTTCTTTAGTCATGCATGAAATCAAGTCAGTGTCGTCAGTCAGAGTTTAAGCTAGAACAATGCTAAATGCTAATGTGTCTGTCTGCTCTCTGCTCAGGCTAAAGCATGATAAAGCATGACTGATAACCTCCTGGAGACCTGGAGGGCTTCTTACTCTGTAAATTTTTGACAGTTTTCCCTTCTTCTAAATACTTGGTGAAATCCAGGAAAGGCTTGTTAATTAGCTGAGTGGTTGGATCAAGTGTTTTAGTGATTGGATCAAGTGTGTGAACACTTAAATTAGCATAACAATTGGGCCTACAGGAGCAGGGTTGTGCATCACTCATAAAGAACAATTTCTTGTTCCCTAAAGAACATCTCGAAGGATCTCAATTTTTGTAAATTAAATGTACGAATCTGAAGAACCTTCAAGTTTAAAGCTCCTCCATCAGGAAAGGGTTCTTGACCTTTAAATTGGTAAAGTAGCCATATATTATATGTAGGCTTTTCATAGAATTAAAAGGTTAGTCACACCCATCACATTTACAAAAATATTCTTTGGGGAAGGAAATACTTTTTCTATGACGTTGCTTAAGCTTTGTAGGGGCTGTGCAGGGACATCTGTGGCCAATGCTTGCTATAGGTGGTGCTTTAGTGCAGTGGTCTTCAAACACTGGGCCATGGACCGGTACCAGGCCGCACAGAAAAAATTAAATTACTTTTTGTGAGGCCAGGTACAAAATGATCCATGGCCCATGTTGTTTGTATGTTGATGTATGAGAGATATTATCCCTCCCACCCCCCATGGGAACCCATTCCATGAAGCTCTCTTCACTTTTCTTCAGCTAATCTGAAGGCCATACGGTTTGGAGGTCTGTAGCGATTGACTGTGCAGAAAGTTGCAATCCGCTGATCCCACTCTGTCTTTTAACATGACCGAACACAAAAATGTACATACGTATATTGCTATTGCCATTGTTTCTATTATTGATATTGTTTAACCTTGATACATACTGTATGCTGTTCCCCTTGTCTCCCCCTCAATTGTTTCTCTGTCTCTCTTTTCTCTTCTGTTAATTGTTTGTCTGTTTGATGTGTTTGTCTCTGCTTGTCCACTCTGTTGCCAGAGATTAATTAATAAAGTCTACTTGGCAAAAGGGGGAACAACCCAAACTCTTACTAGATATCTCAGAATCCCCCTCTTGTAGAGCAAAACTGCCCTGACACTACAGGCAACCAGAATTCCCATACTGTTGGCCAAACTGTCAGGACAGGACAGGACAGGACAGGTAAAACTAATAATAATAATAATAATAATAATAATAATAACATGGCAGAACACTTTGTGGCTGAGTTGCTGTAGTTCCCACTTTTTTATAATACAACTGACAGGTTTCTGTGAAATATATACGGATATATGAAGTTATTCACCTGTGGCCATGGAAGTGATTGGATCACCTGAATTTAATTATTTCCTTGGGTGAGTGAATACTTTTGCCAATATGTTGTATGTTGTGTATATTCATACATTCAGCAGGGATGCATATGCATATGTATAAATGCATAAAAGTCAGTTTTATTTATGTAACGCTTCTTACAACTGACGTTGCCACAAAGCAGTTTTACAGAATCCAGGTTCGAGCCCCTTCTAAGCAAGCCAAAGGCAACAGAGGCAAAGAAAAACCGTAGGAAGAAACCTTGGGAGGACCAAGGCTCAGAAGGGGAACCCATTCCCTGGTCAACACCGGATAGTAAAAACAGACAAAGTATAGCAGAACGAAGTGAAAGATTAAATAGGAAGTGTGTTATGAAATGTGGATTTCTACCATTGTAATTTGATAAGGCATGGAGACGAAGAATTGTGAGAGCAAGTTGAGATTGCGTCGTTCCAGGCAGGCTCTTACTCCATGCAGCATGTGTTTGTGGTCAGATGGGAGTCTGGATCCCTGAGTGTGTGGCCTTCTCGTCCTGGCGGAGACACTTTCATTGAGGGGCTTTAGACCCATTAGCCTGAGGACAGCCCTGAGGCCTTGGGCCAATACCCATGACATTCATTAGCTCACACAGGCCTTTCCGTGAACCAATTACAGGTTGTCATCAACTTGCCTGGCTCTGTTGATTAATACTGATGTTAGAATTCATCTCCATCTGACCAGGTAAGCTGCTTTCCCTCCAACAAGATTAAGGTAAGAAAGTATGATGTGATCAAACTGGGTCAGTACTGTAGTCCACTGTGTGGTTCTCCTCAACATCTCACTATAACATCTCACTTTTTACAGTTATGGTAAAAGTTTAGCAGTAGATCAACACTTTGACTCTCTCAGTTCACAGGTTTGATTGAGAGTGGATTTTTTTCTGGTCAAACCTGTCCTATTCTGATACACAGTATGAAACAGATCCTGGGCAGACAGTGTTTTAATTGAGCTGTTTCCAGCTGCTGTTAAACAGGCTCTGGCATGGTGCAAGTGGAAGCGAACGATCTGCTGTTGTGTCTTTATAACATGCTAATTAGGCCTTGGAATTGAAATTACAACAGTTGGTCTCTCATTTGCATAGAGGTCATGTTTAGCTAATGTGTCTCTTGTTGGAACAGACAGCCAGCAGGACTGTGGTTAAATCTGACCCACTGACATTTCCCGCTCCAAATTATGCACAATGTGTGAATTAAATTAATTAGAGAATTCATTAAGAAATATGGCTTGCGGAAACGACTGTAATATTTAGTTATGTGAAGTAATTTTCTTTCATTGTTAGAGCTAATTTGTTTCATAACATTTCCTGCGGTCGTTTCTTTCCTGTGTTAACTATGATGTATGTAATTTGTTAGCACTTTAATTAATTTAGATTCATTTTTTTTCTTTTCCTGTATGTGCAGCTTGTTTGGACAGATGGCACCCATCATGGAGACCTTTCACACAATTAATTTAAAATCAATTACTTCCCTTTTTCATTCTCTGTAACTTGTATCGGGCGTGCGTGGGAAATGTGCGACGCTATTTGCACGGCCTGTGACTGGTTGCAGATTGGTATAATGGCCGATCATCATCCCCTCTGGTGATGCAGCAGTCACAGAAATGAAAAGTGGAGGCCTAATGGCTGCTGGATTCTTAATACGTTGATGCTTAGATAGCTTTCTTAATTAGTCCTGGATTGCTGGTCGGGTGGAGAGATGAGGGATCTGTTATAAGAACCTCTGGAGCTTGTAAACAGGGCCCTGTGCTTGATTATGTAAATCACGCTCTGCCATGCAGGCTTGGGACGACCCCAGAGGAGTTCCTGCCAGTCAGAGTGAGAGAGAGAAAGAGCCATGAGAGAGATAGGGGGTATGTATAGACTTTATCACTGAAGTGTTATCATGGGTTTTTTTTTCTTTTTTTTTAACATTTCTAATAATTCAGTGCCAGACGAGGAAAAACGACCTTCTTCATTTATTAGTCGTAAGTTTGAGTATTTAGTATTTATTATGGATTATTTTGTGACTACTAGGAAAGTTGTGAGGGTCTGGAACTAAACTGTCAAAAGCTCAAGTGTGTGTCTCAAAATGTGGAGGAATACATTGTTTTTAAGTCTAATCTCTATCTAGTGCATAGGATTCAGTCATTTACAACAGACAGTCACTTGTACTTGTTTCCTTGTACTTTTCTTCACAAAAGAACAGAAAACCCTCTGACCTTAGGCACATTTTAAAGGAATGCAATGAGCAGATGCTGAATCCCCATGTGGAAATGGAATGCATTAGAATATGTTGCCAGTACGCTGAAATTTATTTCTAATATATTCGATCTTTGCATGTGTCTTTGGCTCATTTAGTTCTATTATACGTTTTTTTAGTTTATTTTTGACTGATCTGTGATGATTGGTGTTGTATCGTCCTGTCCAGTTAGCCCTAACGTAATGTTGTTTTGTGTTGCATTGCATACTGTGTATAGGATTTTAATGGCTATAAATGCCTGTTTGACTGTTTTGACTATTTAACACATGACATACAAGGCTAAAAACAAACACTGGACTATTCGTTTTACTTTAGTCTGAAAACACAAACTAATTCAGGTAATTTTTCTTATTTAAAAGTGTTTAGTTCAATTCAGTGCTTCATGCTTATGTTGTTGTGTCTTGCTGTATTTATATATTTCTAATAAGCACGATAATATGATCATAAATCTGTGTACTTTTTGTTCTTCCCTGAAAAAACAGGAAACCGGATTACGGTTGGTCAAATATGAGCCAAATCTCTGTGCTGCCTAATCTGGGATTTTGCATATCTGTTAATATAACCATGTGGTCTTTTGCTTCCCAGAGGAGAGCAGTGAGATGATTTTTTTTTTGTAATGCAGAATGTGACAGATCCTTTTTAAGCCACCAGATGGAGCCTTTGTTCTTTAGATATGAAGAAATGTAGCCCCGCATGTGCTGCTGAGTACACAGCTTTAAGAAATCCAAGCCAAACCCAGAGGGTTCACCTATGTGTCTTTAATTTAAACCTTTTCTAAAATAATCAAAACTTCTTTATGCTAAAGTCATTAATGATACTTTCCTGTTTACTTCTTGAAGATGTCTTTGAAAATTTCAGGTTTATGTGATATTTTCTGAATATAGTTAGAAAATGATTCTTTACTATAATTATGTATCAAACACACAGCTCACAGTATCAAACATCGTCCTGCCTCACATCCTCAGTGATGAATTTGGGAATGCGTTTTATATATAAAAAAGTTATTTTATTCATTTATTTACTTTATTATGGCAAACATTTAGCTTTATTTTATTCACAATAGAGAGAGCATAAAATATCATTTTCTGATTATTTTTTTTATAATTTCATACAGCGGTACAAAAGGGACGGAATTAGATAAATTTATTAATTAAATTTTTGCATACGCTTGATTAATTTTGTCATGATACACAGTATAAAAATAAAAATAGCTTCAAATAGCATCCAAAATAAAAAACATTCTTTCCTTTATTGTATAGATGGTCATTTTGGAGCTGTTTTGTTTATTAATATGCCATGTGAAATGTGGCCGCAGTGTAATTGAGAGTGAGCTTTGTCAAATAAAAATTAGGTGAAATGTCTCATAGTTTTATTCTGATAGCAATTGCATCATACTGCATTCTGTTCCACAATCCTGTTATTTGGCTGTTTCAGCAGTGCAAAGTTATCTTTTTTTTTGGTGTCTGTGTATACAGTCCAGTATATGGATGGTAAAGAGGGCTCTGTAATACCATATTTGGCTCATTAAAAAATAAATAAATGCAATTAAACTGACCGTTATCTTTAGGTTATTGCATTATATGTTGACATGGGTTTGGAGTCTCCAGCTGTTAAGCCATGTGACTATGAAAATGAAAGAAAAGCAACTCAAATTATTTTGAAATTGGCATGAAATTGATGTGAATTGCCTTAACTAGTCATTTCAGGGTTTGTTTCTATCTGCTTGATCAAGAGATCAGACTTTGAACTGACATGTGTTTCATCTATTGTTTAATCCTGTATTTCCCTCTACTGAGTAAGTCCAACAGATAAACATGATTACTAAAAGTATAGTCCATGTCTTCCAGCACTGCTTATAGTCTCTAATCAGACTACTCTGGGTGTCTCCCTCTTGCAGTTGTAGGTCATAGAAACAACATATCACTTGTATTTGAAAACAAGACATGACTTGTATTCATAATTGCCTCCTAGTTTCTCTTTGTTTCCTTCATGGTGGTCAAGTATGATCAGTAAAAAAGCACTAGACGTGGCCATGTCCTCTTCAAGTTTGTGAACCCTGTAAATCGGTGTGCGTCGTGTGTCCAGTAGTCATGGCAGAGGTTGGCATGGCAGCCCTGTTAAATGTCAGTCGTTAATGAAAGCTGGCTGGGGTCTCGGACATTGTACAGTGGTTGTACTGGCTCCTCTTATGCCCTCTAGCCTGCCTGGAGCCCTTCATCCAACCTGACTCCTAATGCCTGAGCCTAAAGTTTGACCAGCTAGTGTTCTGTCTCGCTGCTCTGAGGTTTCCTGAGGACCACAGATGCCGGAGAAAAGCATAACCATTTATGTACCCAAAACAAGTTTTTGTGAGAAGAAAAAATAACTTGGACATTAAAAGAAAATTAGATGTGCACACAATGTAAAGGACAGAAGTCATCTTCAAAGCTTGAAAATGTTTTAAAATGGGATATGTGATTATACAGCTCTGGAAAAAAGTGACATCTTCAGTTTTTATCAGTTTCTCTGGTTTTACTATGTATATATATGTATATAATTTCCTCAAAATTTAATTGCAGAAAAAATGGTGAATATAACAAAATTGAATAATGCAAGATAAAATTAAACTTGAAATAACACAATACTAATGTCTGAACTTCTGAAAAGAATTCAGACATTCTGTTTTATCCATTCACACTGGTCCTACTGCAATAAGGAAGTGATGCTTTTTAGATATGTCTTCTTTAATTCCAATGTGGTTCAGAAGATCATTGATCATTACCTCAGTAAGTAAAATGAGGTCTTGGAATTCCATCACAGACACTGGAATGAAAGGCCTGTCATATTTACTGATACTGATTTCCAGAGCTGTATATTGGTGTATAGTTTAAACAACCCTAGACAATGATTTATCACCTTAATGAAAACTCTCAAAGATGTCAAATTGTCATTTCTTGGTATAACTGTATGTAATTCCTCAGGCCCATATTACACAGAACTACATCCGGTGTGCATACAGGTAACACGAGAAACACAGCATTTTCCTGCTAATTACAGTTTACATTACATTAAATATTTAATTCAAAATAACTTTTTCACATAACACATTTCCTCTTTTACTTGTTAAAATGAGTAAATCAATAATTGTGTGTTGCAATGTGCAAGAGACAAAACATTATTTGATGGAGTGTGCAAACCTTTGCTCATGGCTGTAGCTCCTACATTGTCTGGTGTCCACTGTGATTAGGCGGCCATGACATACTGTATATGAATGGTAATTATATCCATTACAGCTTGTTTTTTAGTCAGCGGACTTTCTTTGCATATGCAAGTACATGCCTTAGCTTGAGCACTAGGAAGCATTAAGGATTACATGGTGGCCATGATCCTGACACAACAAAAGGGTCTGATTACCACTGCCACCTCTAAGATGGACTGCGGTACCCGCTCCGGTGACAGGACTATTTGAGTGCTTTGATCTTATAAGAGTTTTGAGCTAGGATGAAAAAAAATGACACCTCCAGTACTTTCCAAGTGAAAGCAGGAAGAAATGAAGCAGTTTTGAGGAACTTGACTCCCTTTGTTAAATTTGTATGAGACCTATTGGCAAACACGTCTTTTTATTATCGTACACCGGGCGGAGGAGATGAGCCCACGTTGTGTCTAAATTAACTTTCTCTATTTGCCAGTAAATGAAATCAATTCCATCCTTTATGCTACTTTTTCATATGCCTTTTGTCTTGTTGCGGAATCTTTTCTCTCTCTCTCCCTCATTCATCTGTTTTGCCCTTTCCTTGATCTGATAGCATTAAACATATAATTAAGTCATAAAGGAAGGTGCTGATGAGCGTCGCAGATGGTAATTGCGTCCTACATTTGAATGAAATGATATGCATTGCCACAATTTACAGCCTGCTGCTCATATTTTATTCAGCAACCTTTTATCTCTCTTCCCTCAGAATTATTCTGCAATAAATTTAGACATCTTATCAATAGCAGGAGTGATAGTGGCAGGAACCTGGTGAAGGGAGGGAGAGTGAGACAGAAAGGAAGAGAGAGAGAGAGGAAGGGAAAATAAAAAAAAGGAAAACCTGAGCATGTGCTGGCTGCGCTGTTTCAAATCATTTTTCCATAATAAAGGGCTTTATCGGCCTGCGCGTTCTGCTGTAGAGGTGGATGGCTCTGCGAGTAATTTGCTTTGGTGACAGCTCACCACTCCAGTTTGCAAAGACATGAAGAAAGTTTTAAATGGAGTCATAGTCATTTTGTCAGACGGACAGTGTTTGATTCCGCTGCACTTGTTAGGCTGTTAGAACATAACAGCAAAATAAAGCAATATTCATAAATGTAGCTCACATTTGTAATCGTAGATAAACACTACAGGATTTTCATCTGAGTTGTCAGTCTGTGAAAACACCATATTGCATTGAAATTGATGCAAATTAACAGTAATATGGGATGCAATGAAATGTATGTGTGATCTGGGCTAGAAGAATAGAGTTGGAAGAACACAGGTTTGGTTCCTGACTTCTTATGACACTTCCACCAGTGCGTGGATTTGTAAAGTTCCATCATGCTTTAGTTTAATGAAGGATGAGTAGATAATTTATGTATTGGATGGTGACTGTAAATACTAGTTTCCTTTGAGAAGAATTCTGGAAATGTTTAGATCAAAAATCTGTATTGCACTTTTGCCTCACAGCATGAAGGTCCAGGGTTCATTCCCGGGTCGGCTGCAGGTGTCTTTCTGTACAGAGCTCTCCATATGTTTGTGTAGGTTCCCTCCTGGTCCGCGGGTTTCTTCCCACTATCCAAAGGCTTGTGGTTTAGGTTGACTGGCTACTCTAAATTGCCAGTAGGTGTGAGTATGAATGGTTGTCTGTTATACTCCGTGATGGGTTGGCCTACTGTCCAGGGTGTACTGTGGATCAGATCCAACTTACCCACAACCCGAAATGAAAAATCAGTTGGGACCATTAATTAGTGTATGCATTACAACATGTTTCATTTTAAGATAATTACTAACTACCTTCATATATTTAATTACACCTGAAGATACCTAAGGCTTTTGCCCTTGTACACAGTCACAACATTAAAACCACTGACCTATTAAGTTGGGATTTTTTTTATTAAAGTGAATAACATTGATCCATTAACTTCTTTAAACAGCACATTTTAAGGGTTATGATACCATATTAGGAGGCAGGAAAACAGTTCTTAAAGTTGATGTAATGTATGTTTGGTGAAGCTGATGCAGGAAAAACAGAGAAAGGTGTGAGTACGGTACATCACAGCTTGCTGAATATGTAACCACACACCAGCCAGTAAGTCCAAGCCCAAACTTCACTAAATCCATAGACCTAATTTTGCTCTCTTTGTTAGGAAGTATGCAGTTGGTCAGTGTTCTATAAATATGGATGATATTTACAGTCATGGCCATGTGAAGTACCCCCTGTTGCTAGTGAAGCATTCTCAATCCTGAATTTTTAAATGAAAAATTAAAAGTAGTAAAAAAATAGTAAAAATACTGTCATTCTGATCATACATAAAAACCTTGAAAGTAGTAAGACTTCATTGTTCTAATAATTATTGGTTTGGGTGTGTCAAAGCTCTGTGCTGTTTTTTTGCATACAATGTCATTCACTGTAACACTATTTATTCCTCTGCACACATTGCACATTGCATTATAAATAAATAAATAAAAAAGTATACCAATTAATGGCTAGTCAGTACAGTTTTAGTCCAAAATCTGAACTTAAATCCACATATTTGCATAAGAAATATCAGATATCATCATCAAACAACTAGTCCCCTTTTGATGCATCCTTAGTTCTCACACAGCATTATATATCTATACTTCCTGAAGTAAACAATGAGAGAAGTTATTTTATGGACGATTTTAAACAAAGACTCATTAAACATGCTATAAATACCTATTAAAAAATCTGAATGTTTTCAAAGGAATTTTCCACTGTGAAACTCATTTGAGCTGCATGTACAAATTTTTACATGTTTGCTGGTTCATAAGAATAAAAAACAGAGTTTTATTTAAGCGCTTTTCAGGATCATTAAAAGAAGCATAACGTTAATGCTAACATAAACCTGTTTGTTGGAAAGGCAGAACGATTGTGTGATATTTTTGAGTCATTTAAAGGTTGAACGATTACCTGCACACTGAACCCTTTCATTGTGGAAATGTTGCTATGTTGCTCTACAGGGCTTTGGGAGAGAGAGTGGGAGAGAGATACAGACAGTAGCAGAGTTAGAATAGTTTAAGGTGAATTAAAGTGATGAGTAAGTGATTGCTTGCGCATGATATTGTGACATTCAGCAAAGAAATGACTGGGAAAAAACTGGGGGAAGTCAAATAGTTTCATTAAAGATCAAAGCTTTAGCCAGAATGGGGCACCGAAAGGAAATGCCACTAGTACAAGTTTCTTTTTGGCATCCTCATCAAGGTTAAATCACTGAACGAGCAAGCAGAAATTTGGCAGTGCTTGGAGCAGTTCAGGGAGGGTGGGAGGGAGGAGTATAAACTCAATGGTATTGTATAGTCATGTTAAACACCCAAACTCAGCCATTTCGACATGCTCTTTGATAAGGACAAATTTCTCTACCTTTTGATGCATTTGGAAGTGCAGATCTTGCACGAACCAACCACAGGGTGTGGCAGACATGACTGTTGTTATTAGTTAGTGGATTAGTTCCACTGCCTTCCCTGGAGGAGGTACTACAGCGTGAAGCAATGCTTCCCTTCTGATCTGTAAAGAACTCTCTACCTTCTCATTGCCTTCCCCTACAAGGCCCCAAAGGCCTCTCAGTCTTATAATACACCACTTAACACACCATATATATCTTCAGCATTGATTCAAATGCAAGTCTGTCCTTAATCTATTGCTTCATGCTGCTCAGATCTGCTCGTTACTGTGCTGGGGCATTCTTTCTTTGGGCAACTTTCCTGCTGGCTTCCAATTGACCAAGTCTATGGGCCAGGAGCCAGCAGGAGTATTGACCCCCCCCATTACGTCCCCTGTGCATGGCTGGTGTCGTCTGATACTTGAGAAGGAGTAACAAGGCCGATATAAGGTTTAAATCTCATGTTCCTGCGACCTGCCAAAGCATGCGGGCTGTGCCAGCTGGAAGGCTTTGGAGGAGGATAGGGGGGGAACCACAGGGACCAGGGTGAAAGGAGAGAGAGAGAGAGAGAGAGAGAGAGAGAGAGAGAGAGAGAGAGAGAGAGAGAGAGAGAGAGAGAGAGAG
>JBBIGC010000002.1:19257284-19269500 GCA_037576955.1 Lepidarchus adonis
TGGGTGCTGGAGAAAAAACCCCACAATGCCTTAAAGTCTCAGGTGCATTTCTTTAGACACCCCCCCCCCCCCCTTCCTTAAACTGGATTGGTGCTCGTCCCTGACGGCGTCGGTGACGTCCTCACGCGCGGGCCACGTGGGCCTGAGCTTAACGGGGCTCCCATAAACAAAGACACATTGGCGCCTCGCGCTAGTCTGAGCACAGTCTCCTCTCGCGTTTACGCTCGCGCTCTGCCTTCCTCTGTTGGACCTTGGCGTTTGTCTCGCGCTGCTCGCTCTTTCTCCGCGCGTGTGGATACAATGCAACTTTGTCTGATGCTGATTTAAAGGTACTTGCGCGCGTGTGTGTATTTAGAAGCGTGTGCACGTGCGTGCATGTGTGTGTCTTGCGTAGGGGACCTGTTCAGAATGCTGTCCGAGTGTTTGTAAAGTGTGTAGATGTTTGTTTGGGGGGAGATGAGGCTCGTGATGGTGGCGTTAGTTGCGCGAGACCGAACACAAGCGGCTCGAGCCTGAGCTCGGTGTTGACATCTCAGCAAACACAACTTTTAAACAACGTCAAAAGAGATACAACCCTAAACCTGTCTTTCTCTCCAAAATGACAAGCCTATTGCTTCTTTCCGCGGTGTGTTTTTGCGCTGCTTTCTCCCAGCGCTTGTAGAAACGGTCAGAAATGTCTGAAGTGCGTCTCCGCTGCGTAAACAGCCGCGCGCGCGGGACGCCGCGGTGTGAGCTCGGTGCTACATCCCCAACACCATCCACAACTTCCAGCAACGCGGAGAGACGTTGCCCTCGCCTTCGGGTCCAGAACTGAAAAACCTTCTCCAGCGCGAGACTCTCCCAATCACAACTGTGTGTTTTTATCTCCCATCAGGGGGGAGAACCAGAGCAGAACCCAACGGAACCGAGCCCTGACCACAACCCGCTTTCCCCTGCAGCTCCCACCACCACCCAATCTGAGTGGCGACGAGGACGAGGAACACGGCTGAAGGTACGACACGCGCTGTAGAACCTGAGTCTGCGCAGAAACTCCCCATGAAAAGTGCGCGTTGGGTGTTTGAAGTTTGAAGAACATTGCACTTTATTTCAGGTGATAACTGCAGAGCACAACTTTACTGTGCGCATCTTTAAATGGCATTTGTTGTGTGTTGGGTTTGGACACTTAGTTCATGTTCTTTTGCAGATTTTACAACATTCCCACGTCATGGCGGTGATGGTGTCGCCGTAAAAGCTCAATATCTGAACAATATCTTTACTCACAACTGTTTGAACTATTCGGCTTTACTGAGCAACAATTTGTTCACAATTTGTAACGTAAAAAAAATCTAAACCAAATCCGCGTTTTCCCAAAGTCACACTTTTAAGGTTTATTCTCACGGTGGCGGATAGTGCAGTGCGTTCATTGGTCCAACACATCTGATAACTTACTGTGTGCGCTGGAGTTCAGACGCAGGGATAGTTTACACCTGGAAACTCACTTTACACTTATTAACACTGCAGGTGTGAACGTGACTCACCTGTTCAGTGTGTAACGACGGTGTTGAGTAAATCGGGTTCATTACTGATCACGTTAGAACAGTTTAATGATGATGCTGGTCTCTATGGTGATGTAACAGTTTTGACGACCCCTACTCCTGAAAGAAGGATGGTGGGGATGATGTTTTGTTAATATTTTGGTGAGAGGATGTTAAAAAATGGTGAATTGCATTTTCAACGTTTGGTTCAAACGTTCACACAGTAAAATAACGTCCATCTTGACTTTGACTCCTGTCGGTGATATATTTGTGTTGGATATGAGTTGATCTTGCTCTGTGAACTCTGCTCTTAACCCTGTAGCTACTGTAACTCAACAATGTGAGGATGGTGTAAAAATCCTGAAGATTCACCTTGTTTTGTGCTTTGTGTGCGTTTTTCTTCCTTGTGCCCATCGTAGCCATGCCCTGCGTCCAGGCTCAGTACGGCTCCTCACCGCAGGGCGCCAGTCCAGCGTCCCAGAGCTACAGCTGCCCAGGGAGCAGTGAGTACAGCTGCGACTTCCTCACGCCTGAGTTTGTGAAGTTTAGCATGGACCTGACCAACACTGAGATCACGGCGGCCACCACGTCGCTGCCCAGCTTCAGCACTTTCGTGGACAGCTACAACGGGGCTGCCAGCACCACTGGTGGCACCGGCGCCAGCAGCGCCAACCTGGGCTACGACGTGAAGCCGCCCTGCCTGTACCAGCTGCCTCACGCGGGCGACCCCTCTTCCATCAAGGTGGAGGACGTGGCCCTGCACGGTTACCCCCACCACCACCACCACCACCACCACCACCACCACCCACATCCCCACCACCCCCATCAGGGCCACCTGGGCCCCCAGCCGGAGGAGATCATGGTAACCCATTCCGGTTCTGTCTATTTCAAGCCGCCCTCGTCCTCTTCCTCTTCCTCCTCTTCCTCTTCATCCTCCTCTCCCCACGCGCACACGCCCAGCACCCCGGGCTTCCAGCTGCAGGCTGCCCCCGCGTGGGAGGACCCAGCGGGGCCCCTGCACGCCTTCCACCACAGCTACGTGCTGGAGCAGCGCAAGCATAACCCGGTCTCCAGGCTCTCCCTGTTCTCCTTCAAGCAGTCTCCGCCCGGCACGCCCACCGTCTCGAGCTGCCAGATGCGCTTCGACGGCCCGCTGCATGTGGCGATGAGTCACGAGCACTCCGGCCCGCCGCCTCCGCACGGAGCCCCGGGCTTCGCTATGCCCGGCGCGCTCAGGAAGCAGGCGGCCGCCGTGGCTTTCCCGCACGCGCTCCCGCTGGGCGGCCATCACGGGCACCCGCACGCCCATCAGCTACTGGACGCGCAGATCCCGTCGCCGCCGTCTCGCGGGTCGCCGTCCAACGAAGGCATGTGCGCGGTGTGCGGGGACAACGCCGCGTGCCAGCACTACGGGGTTCGCACGTGCGAGGGCTGCAAGGGCTTCTTCAAGGTGAGTAAACTTAGTTACTTTATTCTTCATTAGGGGGAAAAGGAAAGAAGCCACTGTGGTGATGTGGACGAGCGGTTGGTGATGGTGGTGGTGGTGGTGAGGAGGAGGAGGAGGAGGAGGAGGAGGGGGTGCGTGCGTGCGTATCTCATTGGCGCGCGTTTGCTTCAGTGATTTTATAGAGATTGTTATTGTGTAATTAATTGAAAACTTTTTCATATTTATTTCCTCAAAGTGATTAATCGCTATTATTGTTTCAGTTCTTGATTATGACGTTACTTTCCTATTATACTTTAGTATTAGTAATAGCCTCTCGCTACGAGTAATAATTTGCTCGCTTATTTCTATGCTGTTTTTCTCTAACATTTAATAATACTGCTGCTGCTGCTGCTGATGATGATGATGATGATGATGATGTTGATTATTAATCATAATATTAGTAGTAATAATAGTAATAACAGTAGTAATAATAGTAGTATTAATAATAGTAATAACAGTAGCAATAATAGTAATAGTAGTAATAGTGGCAATAGAAGTAATAGTAGGAGTATTAATAGTAAAAGTGGTGGTTGTAGTAGTAATAGTATTAGTGGTAGTAATAAGTGTGGAAATAGTAACAGTGGTAGTAATAGTAGTAATAGTGGGACTAGTAATAGTGCTAGTAATAGTAGTAATTGTGGGAGTAGTAATAGTGGTGGCAATACTAGTAATATTGGTAGTAATAGTAGTTGTGGGAGTAGTAATAGTGGTAGTAATAGTAGTAGTAATAGTGGAAGTAATAGTAGTAGTAATAGTGGAAGTACTAGTAGTAGTAATAGTAGTAATAGTGGGCGTAAAAGCAGTAATAGTGAGGTGTAATAGTTTTAGAAATAGTAGTAATAGTGGGAGTAGTAGTAATAGTGGTAGTAATTGTGGGAGTAATAGTAGTAATAGTGAGGAGTAATAGTTGTAGCATCAGAGTAATTAAAGTCTCAAGAACAATCAATTTTTCCTGTTCCCTCTTCTGATGTAGGAAGTATTTCTATCAGTATCATTGAGTATTACTACTAAAAATGAATCTTTGTGCTAGTACTGATGAAGTATTAGTGTTAATATCAGTGTTAGTCCTGAAACTGGTGGGATACTGAAGGTTTGATGATTCCAGGCCACTTAGTGGAGAGTGAAAATGTTTTTCTTCTTTCTCTTTGAAATCTCAGCGCACTGTGCAGAAGAACGCAAAATACGTGTGTTTGGCAAACAAAAACTGTCCTGTGGATAAGCGCCGGAGAAACAGGTGCCAGTACTGCCGCTTCCAGAAGTGCCTTGTTGTGGGGATGGTCAAAGAAGGTAAACACACCCCTTTAGTCATTTAATGTCCATAGACTTTGCTGTTCAGAAGCTCCGGCAGCTGTTAGCAGCTGCGCTGTGTCTCCGTCGCTGCTCAAAGACTTTGCAATAAACTCCGCGCTCTGTGTTGTTGGTGTTGTGCTCTGTTGTGCAGTTGTTCGGACCGCCAGTCTGAAGGGCAGAAGAGGCCGTTTGCCCTCCAAACCCAAAAGCCCCCAGGAGCCTGCTCCTGCCCCACCACCGGTCAGCCTCCTCAGCGCACTTGTCAGGGCCCACGTGGACTCCAACCCCTCCATGTCCGCCCTGGACTATTCCAGAGTGAGTCCAAGTCTTACCTCCACGTAGATCTGCAGGTGTAATGGATGAATTGATGTGCGCTGATTGTCAGACAGTGCGGCTGAATGTGCTTTGCATATTTTTGACGGGTTAGGAGTTAGACCTGGCGATTTGCTTCATGATAAACTTTAAATATGTTAAGAGGCAGCATATTTTTACTCCCTAAATTGCTTTTGAATCAGAGAGACTCCATAAAATACAGGCAGGAGTTAAATGGAAAAAGGGAGGGAAAAAAACATTCCCCCCTCCTAGAAATGGGCTTTGCAATTTCACGGGTGATATATTTTAGAGGAGCTCATTAAGGCCGTGTTTAAATTAAATATCCCAGTTCCACGCCAGCCCTGACTACCAGCTGAGTGGAGACGACACGCAGCACATCCAGCAGTTCTACGACCTCCTGACGGGCTCCATGGACATCATTCGGGCCTGGGCCCAGAAGATTCCCAGCTTCACGGACCTCCCCAAACCAGACCAGGACCTTCTGTTTGAGTCTGCGTTCCTGGAGCTTTTCGTTTTGCGCTTGGCCTACAGGTACGACCAGCTCCTCTTCACCTTTACTGCTTCCACTGTCACTGTCAGGAACTAAGATTGTCACCTTGAGAAACCACATTGGTTTGTCATCCACAAAACTGATGATGGAATATTGTCTACACTTCGTCACATGGGTTGTCTTCATCATCCATCCCATTGTCCTTTCCTTTTCTCTTCTGTTTTACATCACGATCGGCCATGACAGCGAAGTGCCTGCATGTTATTTTAAGTGTTCATGTCTTCTGTAGCTGAACACATGGCTCCTTCATGATGATTAGTGATGCTGAACTGAATTGCAGGTCCAACCCAATGGAGGGCAAGCTGATCTTCTGCAACGGTGTGGTGCTGCACAGGCTACAGTGTGTACGTGGCTTTGGCGAATGGATCGACGCCATCGTGGAGTTTTCCTCCAACCTGCAGAGCATGAACATAGACATTTCAGCCTTCTCCTGCATTGCAGCCCTCGCTATGGTCACAGGTAGGAACATCAGGACAGATTCATTCTTTAACTCAAGCAAAAAGGATTTTCCACTATAACCTTTCTTCAAAAGAAACTTCTCAGTGTTGCTTAGATGCCATCATAGCTTTCAATGACTTCAGTTAACCAGAGCTTTATAGAACGGCCATAGTACATCCATACATATATAAATATATATAAACACACACTTTCCTACAGCGTAGGTGATGCTGAACCCTATGGAGAACCCTACGGCTTTAAATGTTTTTGCACTGTGTCCTTCACAGAGAGGCATGGGCTAAAGGAGCCGAAGAAAGTGGAGGAGCTCCAGACTAAGATCGTGAACTGTCTAAAGGACCAGCTGACCTTCCCTGGGGGAGGAGGAGGAGGCGGAGGAGGTGCTTCCCGTCCTGCCCCCCTATCTCGCCTGCTGGGGAAACTGCCCGAGCTGCGCTCGCTCTGCACTCAGGGCCTGCAGCGCATCTTCTACCTGAAGCTGGAGGACTTGGTGCCACCGCCCGCAATAATAGACAAACTGTTTCTGGACACGCTGCCCTTCTAGAGACTCTTACCTTCACACCCAGCACCTCAGAGAACTGACTGACTGCTTCCACAGACACTCCTCACACCCCCTCCGGTCCTGTTCTTTAGCCTTTCTGCTTTCCTTTCTTTCTGTTTTACTTTCTCTCATCCTTTCTTTCTTTCTTTCTTTCTTTCTTTCTTTCTTTCTTTCTTTCTTTTTTTCTTTCTTTCTTTCTTTCTTTCTGTTTTCCTTACTTTCTTTCTCTCTTTCTGTTTTCCTTTCTCTTTTTCTTTCTTTCTGTTTTCTTTCTTTCTTTCTTTTTCTTTCTCTTTATTTCTCTCATTCTTTCTTTCTGTTTTTCTTTCATTCATTCATTCTTTTTTTCCCACTGTTTGGATTCATAAGAAAACCAAAAGAAGAAAAACGTTGGCACTATTATTATTATTATTTATTATTTAAAAAAAACTTTTCATTTTCTTTTTTTATTTCTTTATTTTTGTTTCCCATTCAAGCCCCCAAATATTCAAAGATATAAATAAACGACCCGCGGAGGGAAAGTACTAGTTTGCTTAATTTTGCTTCGACAGCGTGGGGAGCAAATACATCAGTCCTTCAAAACAAAAGTCCCTGGAATTCAGCCGGTAAATGTAATATACACCGTTTATAAATATATATGCGATAGATTTATTCGCGTCATTTTTAAGTGTATAAAGATGTTTATTTCTTTTCTTTTTTTCTAACTTGTGCCTGTGTGTTTTTGTCAGGATCGAAGAGGAGATGGAGAAAAAAAATAAAGAATAAATATGAAACCCTACTAAAGAAAAAAGCAGGCATGTTTGTAGAGGACTATAGGCCCTTTGCTATGGAGGTGATGTCTATATAATCCAGCATTATTCTTCTTATTCCGGACACTATGTAGTCTGCTAGATTTTATAACGATTCGTAGTTCTGGGAGCAACTTTTCTGTATGGCACATGTGAAGAGAAAACAGATCGGCTAAAAAAACGAGAGGGGGGGGGGCGCGAGCGAGAGCGAGAGCGAGAGAGAGAGTATTTAATCTGTACAGGTGAAAGAAAAGGGACCCATAGTGTTTGTAAAGCTGTCAGACATTCCTTGTTTGTATGTGTCGTTAATGTATTGTTGCTGTTTTAATATAAAAACGTTTCTATATTTATTATTATCACCATGATCACATGTTTTCTTTTCTGAAGCCACGAGCTTGGTGCCTGCGCGAGCTCCGAAGTCATTTCAGCCTCGTCCTCCTTGTTTTCTCTCCTCCTTTCTTTCTGTCTGAGATGCGCCAGCTGCACGTTTCCTTTCCCATCTTCATTGAGAGAAAGTTTCTCCTTTATTCTATATATTCTCTATGATATTCTATATATTTATTTATTCATAAATCTATATTCATACAGTCATTTCTATCTGTGTGCAGGGCAGCAGTGCCCATCTTTTTCTATGGTGTAATGACTGAGTTCCAAAAGCAATCCAGAATAAAAGTCCTTCAGAAATAAATATTTAATGTTTTATAAATAAAAGTTTGAAATTATTATTATTATTATTATTATTATTATTATTATTATTAATATTATTATTATTATTATTATTATTATTATTAACGGAGAAGTTCATTCGACCAGATTTGACACGAATAAAAAAGATTTTAAAATATTAGTACATTTTATTAAATTAAATCACAATAATTGTAATTGTAAATATTATGCATTTATTATGGTTCTATTTATTAATTGTTTAATATATATTTATTATTTTGATATTTTAATTATATAATGTATTTTTAATTGTAAATTATTTTAAAACGTTTTATGATTTTTTTTTTATAAATCTTAATATTTTAAATAAACATTTTCCGTTTCATTTTATAGGCTTAAAATGAAATAATAATAATAAAAACTCCAAATAATAATAATAACAATAATAATAACACTAAAAATAAAAAGCTTATTTAGATGTATACATTCCCGATGCATACGTATCATTTGTTCACATATGTGACTGAGCATTAAAGTTGACGTGTTGTGTAACAAAAGGGGGAAATTTGTTGATTTAAAACACAATAAATAATAAACGTAGTTACTATTAAACAGGCGCGATCACCTGATCAGCTGCTCAGTCGAGGTGTAAGATTTAGCTTCAAGATTCCAGTAACAAATCCATGCGCTGAGTATTTATTTTAATTAGTGTGTGAAATATCTCCTGATTTATAACCTGCAGGTCTTTCCCACCTGTTTGCTGAATGGGGCATCGCAGGCGCTGATGAACTGTTTTTACGCGATTGGTGGAGAAATGATACATGATGACGGATCAAAGGGAGATTGTGTTCAAAGACGCTTTTTCGCGAACATTCCTGCGCTGTAGGTGTGTGGTGGCGCGATTTCCTCCTCGAAGAGCGCGAACTAGACCCACACCTCCGCTCAGAAATCTCTCCGCCAAAGCGCTGCTCCTGCCCGCCTCCCCGCTGCGGAGCTGCACCACCGCTGCCTCCACTACACGCATACAGGTGTCTGTCTGTCCGCAAAAGTCATGAGATTTCACCGCCTCACGCAAGACTCCTGCTCTTCGCGCTCCCGCCCCATTAGCGCGCGCCTGTAGGACTCTTATCTTATGGACAAAAGGCGCGCGCGCGTGAAAGCCGCGACTTACTTACCCGTTGTAAAATGAAAGGATTTGAAATTGAAACGTTTTCTGCACCGAATTCAGCCCAGTTTTTGCGAATGCACTGCGCGCGCTCCAGCTCGTGTCTGAAGCGCTCGCGCTCGGAGCGCAGCCGCTGAAGCGGAGGCAGCAGGCGCGCGTTCCGCACAGCGTCGGACTGAACTCGAGCGCGTGAGCGAGAACACAAACGAGTGTTCTAACGCAACTTTAGTTTAGAACAAACGAGTGTTCTAAAGCAGCGGTGGGTTTTAGAACTATCGAGCCTTTTCGTGTTCCAAAGCAGGTGTTCTTATGTATGTCCTAGTGGTGTTCAAATCGGGGTTAATGCAATTGTATTCTAGAACATGCTGGTGTTTTTAAGCTGCTGTGTTTTAGAACAAGTGGGTGTTCTAAAACAATTGTATTCTAGAACATGCTGGTGTTTTTAAGCTGCTGTGTTTTAGAACAAGTGGGTGTTCTAAAACAATTGTATTCTAGAACATGCGGGTGTTCTAAAGCAGCTATGTGTTCTAGAACAAGTGGGTGTTCTAAAACAATTGTATTCTAGAACATGCTGGGGTTCTAAACCAGCTGTGTGTTCTAGAACAAGTGAGTGTTCTAAAATAATTGTATTCTAGAACACGTGGGTGTTCTAAACCAGCTGTGTGTTCTAAAACAAGTGAGTGTTCTAAACAATTGTATTCTAGAACAAGTGGGTGTTCTAAAACAGCTGTATTCTAGAACATGTATGTTTTCTAAAGCAGCTGTGTGTTCTAGAACAAGTGAGTGTTCTAAAACAGCTGGATTCTAGAACATGCATGTTTTCTAAAGCAGCGGTGTGTTCTAGAACAAGTGGGTGTTCTAAAACAGCTGTATTCTAGAACATGCATGTTTTCTAAAGCAGCTGTGTGTTCTAGAACAAGTGGGTGTTCTAAAACATCTGTATTCTAAAACATGCATGTTTTCTAAAGCAGCTGTGTGTTCTAGAATAATTTGATGTTCTTAAACAGCTGTATTCTAGAACATGCTGGTGTTTTGAAGCAACTGTGTGTTCTAGAACAAATGGGTGTTTTAAAACACTTGTATCTACATGCGGGTGTTTTGAAGCAACTGTGTGTTCTAGAACAAGTGGGTGTTTTAAAACAATCGTATCTAGAACATGCGGGTGTTCTAAACCAGCTATGTGTTCTAGAACAAGTGGGTGTTCTAAAGCAGTTGTGTGTTCTAGAGTAAGCGGGTTCTCTAAAGCTAGAACTAGTTCTAAAGCACGGATGCGTTCTAGCAGCGGGCTGTGCTTAAGTAACAGTCTGCAGCTGTGTTCTAAAGGCGTTCTAAGGCAGACGAAGGTTCTAAAAGAAGTGTGTGTTCTAAACAGCTGCATGTTCTAAATGTGCCTAATATTCTGCGCGGCTGAGCATCTTAAAGCAGTGGTTCTCAGCCTGGAAACCCCGAGAACCAGGGCGAGAGGCGCGTGAGTGGGTAAGTGTTGTGCGGTCACGACGTGTGTAAAAACGGAGACGCTCGTTCTGAAGCAGAGGCGCATTTGCGCGCGAACGTCCCTCCGTCTAAAGCGCGCGCGTATTCTAAAGTCTAGAACAGACGCGCGTTGTAAAGCGAGCGCGTGCCGAGGTCTAACGCGCGCGTGCTTAAGTCAGATCACAGCGCAGATCCTCTTACGGTGTTAGTGCTTCACTACACAAACGCTTAACGAGCGTCTACGGCGCTGAGGCGGGACTTTCACACGCTGAGGCGGGACTCGCCGCCGCCGTTTCCTCTTCACCCAGAACCGCGAAGCGCGTCTCTACAGGAAACACTGCGCTGATTCTGACAGACACTGAAGGACACGTGTGTGCAGTTCTGACCTTCTGAATGTCCAGGAATACGGTCCTCAGTTTAAAGCAGAAGGACAATATTTCAAAAGCGCCACGTTTGGTGGTGATAGGAACCATAATGTTTAAAGCACATGTATATTTTATTTATTATTAAAAATAACTAACTGTACATACACCCGAGCTCCTATGGCGGTAAAAGTTTTACTACTTTTCCTCTAATCTCGATACATTTATAAATCAATGTCCAAAACATCACAGTCAGCGCCTTCAAAGGCTTCAGACGTCTGGTTCCATTCACCAACACTGTGAATAAGTCTGACACTGAACGTTTCATATCAAACTGATTCACATCTGTTTCTCTACAGAAAGAATTAGTCTGTTCATCTTCTTTTTTTCATGGCTGAGCAGGACAAGTTCATACTTAAGCTCACTTGGATTTCGCTTATATTTATGTAATGATTGTTTGGCCAAAATGATATTTACAGAACAAGAATGTTTGATGTGCAAAGTTTGCACTAGAAATACAATGTAAAAGTACAAAAAATGTAATAAGTCATATGTAATAGTATAAGAATAACAAGTTATATTTATACAAAGAACTATTGTTTTAATTTATCACACAAGTCAAATTCCGCTAATTCGACTCAAAAATACACGTTTATGTGTTTTCTGACATAGTCCACTGATCAGCCATAACATTACAACCACCCACAGGTAACGTGAATAACACTGACTTGTTCCTTCAGCACAATGGCTTCTGGAGGAGGTGGGGGGTAAACTCTAGAACAGATGAGTATTCTAATGCAGTTGTGTGTTTTAGAACAAGTGGGTGTTCTAAAACAGCTGTACTCTAGAACAGGAACAAAAAAGTGAGTGTTCTAAAGCTAGAACAGCCAAGTTTTGTAAAGCAGCTGTGCGTTCTAGAAAAAGTGAAGGTTCTAAATCTAAAACAGGCAAGTGTCGTAAAGCAGCTTTGCGTTCTGGAAAAGGTAATGGTTCAAAAGCAAGAACAGAAAGTGCTGTAAAGCAGCTGTGTGTTTTAAAAATAGGTAGTGTTTTACAGTTAGAACAGTCAAGTGTTGTAAAGCAGAAGTGTGTTCTAGAAAAAGTGACTGTTCTAAAGCTAGAACAGCCAAGTGTTGTAAAGCAGCTGTGCATTCTAGAAAAAGTGACTGTTCTAGAGCTAGAACAGGAAAGTGTTGTAAAGCAGCTGTGCATTCTGGAAAAAGTGACTGTTCTAAAGCTACAACAGCCAAGTGTTGCAAAGCAGCTGCGCGTTCTAGAAAAAAGTGAGTATTCTAAAGCTAGAACAGGAAAGTGTTGCAAAGCAGCTGTGCATTCTAGAAAAAAAGTGAGTGTTCTAAAGCTAGAAAAGGAAAGTGTTATAAAACAGCTGTGCATTCTAGAAAAAAGTGAGTATTCTAAAGCTAGAACAGGAAAGTGTTGTAAAGCAGCTGTGCATTCTGGAAAAAGTGACTGTTCTAAAGCTAGAACAGGAAAGTGTTGTAAAGCAGCTGTGCGTTCTAGAAAAAAGTGAGTATTCTAAAGCTAGAACAGGAAAGTGTTGTAAAGCAGCTGTGCATTCTGGAAAAAGTGAC
>JBBIGC010000002.1:19390580-19400961 GCA_037576955.1 Lepidarchus adonis
ATAGTCAGTGCTGGGCCCTTGGAATCCTCCTTACTGCCCAAATATGGTTCTTCAACGGCATCTCTCCCAAAATCCCCATCAGCACCTTTATTGTGTCCTGTGCGTTGCAGTAGTGAAGACCGACTTCATTTCTCAGTGACAAGTTTTAAAACTTGAATAATTTCTGATAATAAATGATCAGCACACAGTCCAGTGAACGCCTGAGTATCTCAGAATAACACTGGCAGTAAACTCCCTCTCTTCTCATCCCCTCCCCTCTCCTCCCTGCTCAGAAAAAAATGAAAATAACAGGCACTTAGCTTTGACTGACACTAATTTTTACTACATGAAACGGAAGAAACCCTCTTATTTCCCAGCTTCTGTCTGTCAGCCGATTACAAAAGACAGACTGGGTCACGTCCGCAAGGTGCCACATCCGTTACCATGTCAGATGGCTGCATTTGATATGACGCAGCGTTAGGAGCAGCGGCCTAACCGTGCCGGAGCAGGGAGGGGAGAAGAAATGAGAGGAGAAGAGAGGGGACCTGTCAAAGTCAGGGTGTTCACATAACATCATTTCAGCGTCTGATCTGGGGCCTGTGATTCTGTCATGCTGCCGACCGCACCAGTCAACACAAATAAACGCTGAGCCGCAAGAGCTGTAATGGCAGAGAGGGATCCGGCCTGGCGGCGGCCATTACTTTTATTCCAGCCCTTACACATGACATGATGTGAGAAACGAGCTGGCGTCTCATCGAGTGCCTATTAGTGAGTGCTCTCTCTCTCTCTCTCTCTCTCTCTGTCTCTCTCTCTTTCATTCTCTCTCTCTCTGTCTCTCTCTCCCTCTCATCTGCCTCCTCTCTACATGTGACGGGAGATGTGCCTGCAGAGTCATTCACTTTTATGGGCGTTTGACTGCCGCATAAGCTTAAATACAGGGCTCGCCTTTCTTGGAGAAAAAAAATGATGGCTGGTGCTCAAAGCTCCGTTCCCCCACAGGCAACAGCTTTCAGCTTTCAGAAGCTTCTCCCTCTGACCCTACTGTCACTTTCTGGAGAAGCTCTGGAGAAGACACTAACATAGGCCCAGAGTGAAATAATGGAGAAATGTACAAGAATGAGAAGTGAACGTAACATTATCAGTTGTCTAAAAAGCAATCTCTCGTATAGTATCCGTTTCAGTGACATGATGCTGAAATGAAGTCGCTTGGTTAAAAGGAGGCCACCAAACAGAGCTTGAGTAATAGCAAGCTGTAAAGACTGAGGAGAGTGCATTAGTTTCTGCTCAAGAAGGCTAATATGGTCTTCACATAGCACAAAATGTAATTTATAAACATGATATAAAATAATATTAAATATAATGAGGTAAAAAAATATTAGACTTAAAAATGAAGACAAAGTATAAAAGATGCTCCTCTATTTCTAGGCTACAATTAAAAGATAAATACCATTGTGACCTTGACCATGTTAAGGCCTTTGTAATTGTAATGCTGTTATAATGATTATATCAGTTACAATCAAAGATGATGGAAAATATGTTGATTTGTTGATGATAACTATGCAAGGAGTAGAGAGTAGTACTGTAGTTATCTCCTCTTATCATTAAGTCAGCCTTCAGTCAATGGAAGACCATCACCAATGTGGTGAACCAGTCAGCAGAGTTGCATTTCTTGAAATGCTCAAGCCAGGACAGCCAAGCCACAACTTCCATTTGGATTTCTTCATCTCATGATGATGATCATTCAGTTTCTTTCACCTCTTTCCTTCTTTCCTCTATATCATTTAATGAAAATTACTCTGAGATTATTGTTGATTGTCAACGGCAGCTTTTTAAAGCTAAAGGGCAATCATCCCATAATGCTTCATATACTTACTGAGTCATGGAGGAAAGTCACTTTTGGTGGGTGTTTCAGCCAGTTTTGTGGAAAAGTTCTCAGCCAGCAATGAAACACCAAAATGATTTACACAAACAATGCAAAATAGTGCACAAAGTAGTGGAGAACACCCTTCAGTTATAATGAATTTCAGTTTTAGGAAACGAATATGAGGAGTGTGTTTTCACAAATAACATCACAATCAGGGCTCAAAAATGTTCTATTGCTTTTGGTCAATAGTTTTGTTTTTTAGTTTTATTTTTAAAATATTTTTTTTATTAAAATGGTAAACCAACGCAGCTCCATATTTTATATTGAATGTACTTTCACACACAATTCCTTCCACCAAACAATAGAACATTATGCATGGAGACTAAAGTGAAAGTGATTTTCTGTCATTGTGAACACACCACAGCACTACACCGAAATGTGACCTCTGTATTTAACCCATCACACGTGCCCACGTAGAGCAGCGGGCAGCAGTCACAGCCACGCCTGGGGAGCAGTAAGGTACCTCAGTGTTGCCCAGGTTGGGACTTGAACCTGCACCTTCTGCTCTTTAAGGCAAAGTCCTAAGGCCACCACTTCCCCAAATATCTTTACCTGACTGGGAGTCGAACCCAGGCCACGGTGGGGATCCTAACCAACGTTTTGTTGTTTGTTTATTTTGCCAGATTTAATTAAATGTGTAATGTATTGCCAGAGTATACAATATATAATATTTCATAGCCCATTTTGTTTGTCATTGTATGCTGTTCTTTTCTGGTAAACTCTGGTTTGCTGAACATTAATTTAGTTGTTCTTTCATCCTAGCCACCAAAAAATTTACTAACAGGTTCATAGTTCTTTGCAGATTAGCTTTCACACTCTTTTGGGTTTATCCACAGGGTGGAACACTTCTCAGTCATTCAGACTGTGCTGGCAGAACTAATTGCTGTTTGATTATCTGTTCCCCTGTGCTTCCGTCCACATGTCCGGTGTCTAAGCCCCGCCTTTGCCCTCGGTTCAATGTCTCTACCTATCCCAAGGTGTTCTGTGCCTTGCCTCAGTGATGTCTTGGTCTGATCTCTTTGCTCTGCAGTTGTTCTCACTACTGTAGTCTCTCTGCACTACTTCTCATCTATATCTACACAGTGTAAGTTCTTTGTAGCTTTAATCTACAGTCGTGTTTTATTTTCTTTTTATTCTGTGTTTGTGTTTTGTTAATAAACCTTGTTAAATTACAAACCCATATAATTATTTAATTATATAACTCTTCTAATTATGAAAAGCTAAAAATCTGAATTTTTTTTTGTAAACACAAATTTTTTTACTAATTTCTCTTGAACAGTTCAATTTTTTTTTATCAAAACTGAAACGTTTGCCCCACTCTCAGCGCAGCTTTTAAAGCCTGTGAAGCTTGCGGGACAGGCGTTTTAGCACATCACAGTCTGGCCTCCTCACCCACTCTGAATAATGGCCATTAAAACACAGTCTCGGCGGGCGCTGAAGGGAAATCAATGCATCTCCCCTATCAGTGCCGCAATGTCACATTATAGTGGCTAGAATTGACACAGTCAATGAACGAGTGTTTCTCCTCTACAGCACCATACTCTATTGGATCTGACAGTTGTCACAGATGCAGACTCGCAGCTGGCGGCAAAAGGGAAACCCTAGCAGTTCTGATCTAACATCAGCTACCCCCCACACAGATCCAGACTTTGACCATTAAGAGGAGCTTTAAAGGCTGACTTCAGATCAGTTTAAATTAAGATGCTGAGCTGGGTAGAGGAAGCTTCACTGGACGTTTTCACACTTCACCGTATCCCTTTGGCGCTGCCACAAAGGAGTGAGGAAGAGATCAAATTCACAGTCTCTCAGCACTATAGAACTGTCAGCACCTCCTAATAAACACCTGTCTATCAGAGGGAGAAATCAAATCAAATCCCAGAGCCGAGTAAAAATCTCGGAGAAAATCTCTTTAGAGATATGCTATAAAAATTATAATAATGATAGAGAATAAAATGTGTTTTCATGGAACAGTTTGTTTTAAATAAATAAATAAGTGGTTAGCATGGTTGTGTCGCAGCAAGAAGGTTTGCAAGAGTTTGCAAGCACTACCCGTGTTCACCAGTAACTCCCGTTTTCCTCCCGCTGTCCAAATGCTTGTGGTTTCGGTTAACTGGCTACTCTAAATTGCGTGTGTGTGTGTGTGTGTGTGTGTGTGTGTGTGTGTGTGTGTGTGTGTGAATGGTTGACTGTCCCTGTGTTGCACTGTGATGGGTTGGCTTCCTGTCTAGGGTGTACCATGCCTTGTGCCCATAATTAGCTGGGATCAGCTCCAGCTTCCCGTTTACTCAAATTGAATAAATGGTTTGAAAAATGAAAAATAACACCATTTTCCACTTTATCCAGAATACTTGTTTTTAGTCCTTGTTATGCTTCATTAGTTAAGTTAACATTTATAACCAACAGTAAAATTCAACAGTTACACAAATCAATTAAAAAAATTATTTCATAAAACATCTCACAGTAAAGTCAATGTGTTTTCATCACCACCAAAGTAGGAGTGCTAATCTAGAATAATTTTTTTAATGAAAATTGCCATAATAAAAATGGTGGAGTATGATTCAAGATCTTCTCCAGTCCTGGTGTTGAAGATGTGAAGATGTGTGAAGAAGCAGTGAAGATATCTTCTTGTTATAGGGCTCACAGTAAGACATACTGTATCCTAAACCACATCAAGAAGCCTGTGGTTGATTGACTTAATATGGAATGTGTGGAGATGATGTAAATGTCATTTTCTGCTGAACCATTGCTTTAATGTTTAGTAAATCTATAAGCCACTTGTGCTTCTACTGTTTCCAGTAAACCATACATGAAAAAAGTCTACTGATTTAGACACTGTGCTCATTTTGTGTGTCTACTGCATCCCCTAATGAAAAGAAGAAAATATTGCACATTCCTGAAGGGCACAGAATGTTCCCAGGATCTGAACAAAACCTCCCTGACTGGGCCTGTTCTGGACTCAGAAATCTGCACGAGGCTCTGTGAATAGCCTGGGTGATATATTTAGTGTCTTTACTGCCTGCTGCCCGGAGTAGATAACAACACATGCCAACTATGCAGAAATCTGTGCAATTGGACAACTAATCTACTGAGGCAGAAGAAAGTCTTGAAAAATGCAAGAGGTTTTTTTTCCCACTTGCTTTTCAAACACTCACACCAGACACTTAATTAGAAATTCTGTGAAGGTCCAAATTGCTGGTGTTCAGGTAAAGACTCTGCAGTCTTTGTTAGTCATCCTCTATCCTGTTGTCATGGCTCTTGTGTGGGTATTTTGGTGACAGGCCATTCTGTACTAGACAGTGGTGAGGGTAAAAACTCCAGTAGCACTGCTGTGTCTAAAACCAGTAGGCACTGGGTGCTCAGAATAGTCCATCACCCAAACCACATCTGGTGATTGCTGGGGGAAAGAAGGGCTTATAAATTGTGTAGGACAACAGGTTTCAATGCTGTGCAAAATAAAGAAGCATATTTGGATAAAACATTTTGTGTAGAAGTCTCTTTTGTTTCCCTGATTCAGTGATTATAACTGCAATGTAGATGGTGAATGAACTGAAGTTAAGGGGAATTCCACTAGGGAAAATTGCCTCCACTATGACCAGGACGCATATATAACATATTTTTTCTTCTCTTTTCCTTTATTGATGGGAACTGATTTTGATGCTTGTGTGGTTTTATAAAATCATAAAACAAACATATCAAACTGTTTTTCTTGCTTAGTTTTCATATTACACATTTACAATTAAAAAACAATTATTTCATATGATTGAAATGTGCCTTCCCATAATGGACTCTTCAAAAATATGTTTTAAACCAAAATCATTTCTCAACATTATTGCAAACTTACTTATATAACAACTTACCGTTTGCTTTCTCTTAGAGGCATCAACTCTGATTTTTTTGACCCAGACAGAATTTTTTGAAGAATCAGAGGAATTATAATTTAATTAATGCTGATATGGAACTGCTGAATCGGCTGCTGTATCAGTGTGGTTGCTCTTATGATCCTTCTATTTTGCTCTGATTGGCACACCCCATAATTCTCTAGCAGGTTGTGCAGGATCCCGATGGTTGTTTTGGTAATACAGTTTCACTCAGGGTCCTTTTAAAGCTCCCAGCAGGCTTGGGTTCTAGCATGCATGCATCTTCTGAGACTTCCCCTCACCCTGCAGCCCCACTGTGCTCCTTCTGGTTTCAGGAGGCGTACTCCTGAGGGGAGAAATGCTCCATTTGTTCTGGGAGGTGGTGTGGGCTTGGTGAGATTTCAATGTGTAGATGGTATGCATGTTCATGGAAGTCTTCTGGTTGGAAGTTTTGGATGTGCCCTCATTCCAGAGGAGGCATACACCTGAGGGGAGACGTGCTCCTGATTTCCGAGGGGCATCTACGGGCCTTGGTGTAGGTTCCTGTGAGCAACTATAGAGTCAGCTCAACTTTCCACCTGCTTGAGGTTGGGATTACAATTTCTTTGATCATTTTAATTAGCAGCATTTTAATCCATTTTACTGACCAATCCTGGTTCTGGGGACCAACCATCCCAAAGGGTCTAGTTCCAGCTACAGTTCATGAAAAGTATATGACTGGCTGAGCAAAGTGTTGACTAGTAGCAGGTTGGAAGTAACCTCAACAGGAAAGCAGATCTTTGTTATCACTGTTTTATGAGCAGTAATAACTTAATAAAATCTGTAGAGTTTAAGAAGTTAACCATTTGATTTTATTGTGCTCTGCAATACATAATCCATCTCCAGCCCCCGACCCCCAACACACACAGACACTCACCATGGGATCACCCTGGCTGGCATCTCCATCCTCTGCCTCAGCCCCCGGTTCAATCTAATCTGGGAGATGAAACGATGAAGCTGGGGGACAGGGTCCCTGAGCACAGCGCTCCAGCATGACACCAGGAGCACCAGCGGAGACGCAGGGGTTTGATCCTTCCATCACAGGAGAGACCGCCTCACTCTTTTCTTCACCACTCCACTGATGGAGCCACTCTCATGAATGCTCCTCGACCCTTGCCCTCTTTTTCTTTCTTTGGCTCTCCTTTGCTACTTATTTGCTCTCTTTTCTCTCACACATTCTCTCCTTTGCTCTCTTTATTGTCTCTCTCCCTCTCTCTCTCTCTCTCTCTCTCTCTCTCTCTCTCTCCTTGTGTTCCATGTTTCACCTCTGTCAGTTTTCCTTGACTACACAAACACAGGGTCTCTATGGACTCCATGCCATTAGAAACCCACCAGTGCAGCAAAGTAGACCCGCAGTCTCCAGTGAGTTTTCTTTTTCCTGCAGGTCACTTCACATGTGCTGCAAGCAGCATTTACTGATGTTTAGAGGGTTTTGTTGCCTGCAACTTGCTTTCTCTATTCAAGTATACTGATGCTTTTAAGGGCCCCTATGCTGCCTGACTTCATCGCTTCATTGTTGTAGTTAAATTCTAAAGGCCTTTTTTGACCTGGGCTCCAATCGGAGTGAGAGGGTTTGTACGGGAGGAGAATTTGTGTTTTTATGAAAGAAAACCACTTTTCGCAGTTTTAAGGATAATTAAATGAGAAGGGTTAAGTGTGAACAAAGGATTTAGACATTGTTGCTGATGCATTACTGTGCATGTTCTACATGTTCTTTTCTAGTTTAGTCAATAAAAACTTTAAATGAATGAATGTTACACTGACCAATGACATTGCATTATGGTTCAAGAAGACGCGGTGAATGACTTCACATGAGGAAACCCATTCTTCATCCCAGTTCTAGCAGGCTAGTGGGTGGAACTGCAATGGCTAAATTGGTTTGAATGTGTGACTGATGCAAATCTTACCTCTGTAAAAGGTGATATCCAGTTTTGGTGGTGCAGAAGGTCCTGGGTTTGATCCCTGGATTGGCCAGAGGTGCCTTTCTATGTGAAGTTTAGAAGCTCTCCCGGATGCTCTGTTTTCCTTCACCTGTGCAAAGGCTTGTGGTTTAGGTGGATTGGCTACACTTAATTGTCCATTGATGTGTGTATGTGTGTGGTTGTCTGTATCTTTGTTGCCCTGTGATGCGTTGGCCTCCTGTCCAGGGTCTACCCTGCCTGATCGGCTCCAGCTTCCCCACAACCCGAAATGGATAAAGCAGCTTAGAAAATGGATAGATGGAGTGTGAAAGGGGTTTTAGAATTAAATTGGACATACAGAAATGATTGATTACTGAATGTTCTGATTGGTTAATGCCTTTTAAAATGCAAAAAAGTTTGTGGACATTGGTAAAAAAGTTATTTCACTTCTCTCTTCAGATTTATGCAAGAAGTTTCCTCACACCTGTGGTTCCAAGATCACAGAAACAACATTATTTACCACTTCAAGCTGAATGAATAGGATACAGTGCTGTTGATTCTGTAGGTGGTCTATTTAAAAGTGATTGTTCTTGCAACATATTAAATGGATTTTGGAATTATTGGTACATCTTATACATTTTGTAATCATATTAAGACATCAAACTCCATTATTAAAAATGTAAATAAAATGTTGTTCATTGACATTATCATATTGCAGCTCAACTTCTCTAGTATTTTTCTGGCGACTCAGGCAGTCTTACAGATTTTGTGCTACTGTACAAATGACTGTAGTCTAAGTTGTTTGTTTTCAGTTCTTTAACATGTTTCATTTAAGACAGAGCACTGCTGAGTCTTGTCAACAGCTGCCTGTGAAATGATGAATTAGAATAATATGTTAATCAGTGGGGGTCTCCATAATGGTTTGTTTGTCTTTTTCTGAGCATCAGTTTCAATCAGGAAAGCAACAGGAGCACCCCCCAGGATCATTTTAAGGGCCAGAACCCTTTTTATTGTTAAGTAGGTGTTGATAAAGTAAGTGTCACTAATTAAACAAAAAGAAAAAGAGAATGTAAATGTATTTTGATTACACATGAATTAGTAGATGAAAAATGGAGGGATGATCACTATTGGAAGGACACTCATATTCTCCACAGACCATGTAAAATGATAAATAATTGCCAAAAAATGCAATTGTTTTGGAGATCCCTCAGTTAAATGATAGAATATGATTGAATAATTTTGCATAATTATGAACAGGAAGTGACTTAGGGTGCAGCATGGAGGTGCAGTGGTTAATGTTGTTGCCTCACAGCAATAAGGTCCTGGGTTCAATCCCCAGGTCAGCCAAAGCCTTGTAGTTTAGGTGGATTATCTATTCTTAATTGCCCTTGAGTGTGTGTGTGAATCATTGTCTCTCTCTGTGCAGCCCTGCAATGTGTGACCTCATGCAGGATGTATCCTGCCTTTGGCCCATTGAGTTTGGCTCCATCTTCCTTGTGATCTGAAATGGATGTGGCAGTTTGGAAAATGAATGGATGGGAGTGAATAAGATTGTTGAGCAAACAAAAGTGTTTTTATTGTTCTTCTTTGTAGTGTTGTCTTACATTTCACTATGGTCTTCCTCAGGAAAAGGGAGTTCACAGCGGGGGCCTCATCCCTCACTGCTATTTATCAGCTCAGTCCAGAGTCACAACAGTTTACACATAAAACCAGCTGTTCTTGACATTCTGATGGAGGTATAAGGCGAGTCATTTTTCCAGGGGTATTATGGTTACATGGTATTAATGGGTATTTTATTTTGGTATATTAATCAATTCACTTGAGTGAATGGTCACTCAGGTGCCTGCAGTCAAGTTCTATAACAGTAAGAGTTTCATAAAGTAACTCGAAGATGACACCCACTAGATGTCAATTGATCCTGTCGCCAGTTCACCAGTTGTCCTTCCTTGAATCACTACTGGTAGGTACTAACTACTGCACACCTGGAACACTCCATAAGATCTGCTGTTTTGTCGATGCTCTGACTCATCCAGACATCACAGTAACGTCCTGGTGAAAGTGGCTCAGACCCTTGTACTTGGTTTTTTTTCCTGATTCCAACACATTAAGTTCAAGAACTAACTGTTCTCTTGCCGTTTAATGTGTCCCACTGCTATTGTAATATCCGTGTATGTGTGTGTGTGTGTGTGCGTGCGTGCGTGCGTGCGTGCGTGTGTGTGTGTGTGTGTGTGTGTGTGTTCTCGAGCCAGAAATGGCCTGGTCTGGTTATACATGGTTGTTTGAGTAAGATGTTAAATGAAGGAGACAGATGTAGGCATGAGGCCCACAGCAAATCCTTCACATTCTATTTCCACCAAAGATCCTCTCCCCTCTGCCTTTGCCCCCACATCTGTGTGCTCCTGCACCCCCACCGAGAGGCAGAGGGAGCAACCCAATCAGGCCGTCACTTCTACTAAAACAGCTCTATGCAACCTGTAGCGCTTCAGCTACACTGAGCCACTCGCACAGCTACACCTGCGTCAACTCTGTAATCCTACACCACACTCACACACAGCTACGCAACACGACCCAGCCTCAGACGGCTCTTAATCATCAGCACTGTGCGTGCCTGTGTGTGTGTGTGTGTGTGTGTGTGTGTGTGTGTGTGTGTGTGTGTGTGTGTGTGTGTGTGTGTGTGTGTG
>JBBIGC010000002.1:19419328-19434383 GCA_037576955.1 Lepidarchus adonis
GTTTGTTGTCTCTGTAGGGGCACACACACACACACACACACACACACACACACACACACACACGCACGCACACGCACACGCACACACACATGCACACACACGGCACCTGGATCTCATAAATATCACAGATTTGTGAGTGTGTTTCTAAAGGCACAGCCCTTCTCTTTCTCATATTAATGAGCTTCTCCTCTGTCACAGCCTGTTACTGCACTTACTAAAACACCACAGGCTGCCCTGCTTCTCCCTCTCTTAGTTATTTTCTCTTTCTTCTATTAAAATGATAATTTGAGCAGTTATTCATGGTTAACACACCTGGTGTGTTTTATAATGGCTTTGTTTCATTTTACCTGAATATTGTCTAGCCATTTACAGTTTGTTGTCCCTCTAGCTTAATTTTAGCCAATAATTTATAAAGTATGAGTTGTCCAATAATTTGTTATTAAAAATAGTGAGTAATTAAAACACACTTTATGTTGCCTTACACTGTAATGACTTGAGTGGTTCACTTCAAAAGCCCTTCTGATGTTTCTATACCAACACAGTAGTCACAATAAATATTAAGGTCATTTTCAGTTTTGCATTCACAGCCTTCAATCCATTTGGCTTTCATTTTCTTTATGTATTTTTATATATCTGACTCTCTCCTTTTAAATAGTGAATGTATGGGGAACCTCTGAAGCGTTCTCAGGCAGCTCCCACTGCTCACCAAAGCTTTTTACTCTCAGAGTTGTATGTCTTGAGGAGCTCTGCTGCATGTAGTATCTCTCAGCATGCATGAGTGATAATTGTGTCCTGCAGCAGTGTTGTAATCGATCCTGGCTTGTTCGAGACCAGTGAAAGGTACACTGAGGGAGGGTGTGTGTACAGAACAAACACCAGAGCTATCTGAACTCTGTAAAAGACCATGAGTGGAGTTATTATATCATGCCATCATTATGATGCATGATAATGGTTGCTTCCATCACATGTGCTCCAACTGTAATACGGTAGTGTTTCCAGGCTTAGTTATGAGAATAGTTTTTGGGTTTTTTTTCTGAGATAGCAGGATCTTGCAGACATGACGATGGAGAGTGAAGAAGACATTGCATTGAAACCAGAATGGGGGGACGGTACACAAAGCAAGGCCTTTATTGAACTTGAAACTGAATATCTGAGCCATACAGCTTCTGTCCTGGAGGAAGAGACACAACTTTGCAAATTAAAATCGTTTTAAAAATTAATTTTCTTCCCACTCCAATGGGCTCATGCAAATTACCTTGCAAGCTTCAGATGTGAACCACTATCTAGACATCGCAAAATGTTTTCTTTGCTAGAAGAAGTCTGTAACCACAAAATTATGATTAGCTGCTTATATTAATGTCATAATATTTATTAGACATCAATTACATAAATATGTAAAACAATTAAACAGATGGTAAGCATTAAAAAAGTTTCATTAAAAATAGGTGGTTTAAGCTGCTTATTAAAGGCTGTTAGTACATCACAGTTGGTAGGAAATTCTAAAGTTTTGGTTTATAAAAATAGAAAGTTTTCTCTGTCTTGTGTTCTTTCACTTTGGGTATTTGTAGTAAGAGTGAATACAGTGCCGGGTGAGTTAACTAGGCTAGGAAAGTACTTGACCAGTAACATTGGAAGGGAATAGAAGGACTCCCACTATACAAAACAATGATTTTTTTTGTGTGAAATTACCCTATAATAAAATGATTGGCCAGGAGCAGCAAAGCCTTATTTAATCACAACTGTTCTATTCTGCTGAGAGCTGAATGTGTTTCCTCTGTATTTTCAGATTCGAGGTGCTGTGTTTCCTTATGCTGTGTTTTAATTCAGCAGTTGTGTACATGCCTCAGTCTTCCTACCAGGCTGTGTGCCGCATGAGCTCACGGTAAGAAACTAATCTGAAAACAAGATCTCCAGCAAATGTCTGTAATGTTGTGGTCAGGGGTGTAACGATATCGCCAGTTAACAATTTCAATCTATAGTCGATTCATGGCTCCGTTTCAGTTCACCCATAATATATCCAACAAAGTAAGACTCAGTGCTAAGTAAATTTCATAGTTGTGTAATTGATTTAACAACTCAGATTGGTAGTGGAAAAAGTATATGAGCCATTGGAATTAATAACTGGTTGACCTGACCGCCCCTTTGGCAGCAATAACCTCAACCAAGAGCTTCCTGTAGCTGTGGCTCAGACTTACACATCATACAGGCGGAATCTGAGCCCATTCTTCCTGGCAGAACTGTGGCGGATTTGTTTTTCTGAAGCCATTCTGTGGTGGATTTGCTCTGGTGTTTTGGGTCATTGTCCTGTTGGTGTAACTTCTACAGAGGTTCAGCTGACACACACACATTCTTACATTATCCTGAATATTTTTTTTTGATAGACTGGTTAATGTCTAAAGTCTTTGAAGTCACTTTGTAACCATTTCCAGCTTTATGTAAATCAACAATTCTTGATCATAGGTAATCTTAAAGCTCATTTTGGCTGAGGCATGGTGCAGATACATGTATTCTTCTTGCGTGGTGCAATCTCAAAACGTTTGAGTGGTTTTTATCAGTCAAAATAGCTCTGGTCTACAGCTCCATGCTCATTTTCTTAACAAGCCTCCAGGTATGACAATACCAGACCCCAATGAGCTTTTTTGAAGTCATTAACACTGATTTTTCCACTAGTATGAGTTGTTTATGATTGTTCTCAATAAAGACATGTCAGTTTTTATTATTATTTTATTCACATTGTATTTGTTAATACCCCTGTCTTAGATGAAGATCAGTTTACATTTTATGAGAAATTAATACAGAAAAACATTTTTAAAATATGGTTATGAGATCATTGAATTGTGTTTTTTGTATTTACACTTTACACAGCATCACATAATTGTTATATTGGGGTTGTACTCTTTTCAGCATGATCCTAATCTTTACCCAAAGCTACGAATGATAAAAAAAATAAATGGTATAAAAACACACATTGTATGAAAGCATACATACATACTTACATACACACACACACACACACATTCAGCATAAGCACTTTCTGCCAAATCTGAGGCAGATTACTCATCAAAAATTGTTTTGTGTATCAATGTCATCCTTTACTTTTCTTTGCTCTTTATTTTGAAGTGTTGTGTGTGCAAACTAAAATGTGTATGAGTGTGTTTTCATGGCTTTATTACATTTACCTGTTTTTCAGTGTGACTGTATTGCTATCTGTGTGCATTACTAATGTTGTGTCTCTTTTTAGATTGTGTGTTTGTGGGTTTCCACGGCAGCAGCAGAAGTTGTGGCGGGAGCCTTGTAACCGTGTGGTGCTGGATCCTGATTTCATGGTGCAGATGCTCACTGCCATCTATCATGCCATGTAAGTACATAGGACATACAGATAAATAATTTATTCTATACATAATAATTGTGAACTTTGGAGTTATGTACATGTTTATTTCCAAAGCAAAAATTTTAAATCTTTTGCAGTATCCCACAAAACATTTTCAGTAGTCAGGGAGAATTAAGCAAATATGGGAAAATGTAAGAAAAATATTTGTTATTAGGCTGCTGTAATTGCTTCTTTGTTAATAATGTTGTTTGTTAATAATCTATGAGCAATGTTTTTTTTTATTTAAAGTTTGTTAAAACTTTCAAAGAGCATCAGTGAGTAAAATGTGCTTTTTTGATGTTTGAACAGCAGAAAGGGTAAACATTTGTTGATTTTATAGTTCATATATTTGGATGTCAGCATTGCTTAATATTTATTTTTTCAACATGTGTTAATAGAAGGCAGCAATGAGTAATGTTTGTTAATATAGAGTTTAGAGGGTTGCAGTGAATAATGTTTGTTAGTAAAATATGTGTCTGTCTCAAAACACAGAACTTGTCATACCTGGTAACAGCAGTCCTGCAGTTCCTGCAGTCTTGAACTCAGCAGCTTAGTTTTGATTTATGTAGACACAAATCTCTGACCAAATCGATCAATTTGTACTGTGTTATCAAATGTGAATGTGGATCAGAGTTTGAAATCCATGTCAGTGTCATTGTCAGTACCCTGCATTGCAGCTTCTTCATCTGGTGCGTCTAAGGCCCAATCCTCTGATGGTTTTGAAATTGGAAGACTGTCATGTGGCACGTGTCCCATTGCAGAAGGCAGTTCAGGATATTCAATCGACTTCTTGTTTTTGGCAGAGAAACCAGACTCAGTAGTTAAACAGAAGTAACAGTCCATCACATGGTCTTTCTGTTCTCTACATATAATCGGAACAGCAAACATCATCTCTCAAGTGTCTCTGAGCCAGGCTCTCAGATTGACAGCACATGTTGCACAGCAAATGTGAGGCAACCACTGCTTGTCTTGTTCACCTATTTTGCAGTCGAAATACAGATGATAAACTTTCTTTACAAGAGCAGTCATCAAGCGTCTCTGAGGCGCAAGTGTATATTCGCCACAGATATAGCAGAATGTGGCTGTTACGACATTGGTGAGACATATCGCCAGACACCAAAACATGTATAGCATCACGCTGACTTACTGTTATATTGCTATACATGTAATGTTTGTTAATAATGAGTGTAGAGCATAGAGGGTTGCAGTGAGTAATGTTTGTTAGTAAGGAGTATAGAGCATAGAAGGTTGCAGTGAGTAATGCTTGGTAATAATGAGTGTAGAGCACAGAGGGTTGCCGTGAGTAATGTTTGTTAATAATGAGTGTAGAGCATAGAGGGTTGCAGTGAGTAATGTTTGTTAATAATGAGTATAGAGCATAGAGGGTTGCAGTGAGTAATGTTTGTTAGTAAGGAGTATAGAGCATAGAAGGTTGCAGTGAGTAATGTTTGTTAGTAAGGAGTATAGAGCATAGAAGGTTGCAGTGAGTAATGCTTGTTAATAACGAGTGTAGAGCATAGAAGGTTGCAGTGAGTAATGTTTGTTAGTAAAAAGTGTAGAGCATAGAGGGTTGCAGTGAGTAATGTTTGTTAGTAAGGAGTGTAGAGCATAGAGGGTTGCAGTGAGTAATGTTTGTTAGTAAGGAGTGTAGAGCATAGAAGGTTGCAGTGAGTAATGTTTGTTAATGATGAGTGTAGAGCATAGAGGGTTGCAGTGAGTAATGTTTGTTAGTAATGAGTGTAGAGCATAGAGGGTTGCAGTGAGTAATGTTTGTTAGCATAAGAAAAATGGTGGTTTCTTAATAATGAGTTTAGAAGCCAGCAATGAGTATGTTTGCTTATTTAGTGTTTTTTAACAAATTTATAGGGCAGCAATGAGTAATGTTTGTTTATTTGATGTTTTCTAATGAGTTTACTAGGAAAAAGTGAGTATTGTTTGTTAATAACAATTTAACATTGCAGCAGTGAGTAATGTTTGTGTATTTGATGTTTATTCATGTGTTTATAGGCTAACAGCGGGTAATGTTTGTTAATAAAAAGTGTAGAGCGTAGAGGGTTACAGTGAGTAATGCTTGTTAGTAAAGAGTTTAGAGAGTTGCAGTTTGTAATGTTTGATAATAATGAGTTTAAAGGCCAGCAGTAAGTAATGTTTGCTTGTTTGGTGTTTGTTAACAAATTTATAGGGCAGCAGTGAGTACTGTTTGTTTATTTTATTTTTGTCCGTAATGCGTTTTTTAGGGCAGCAGTGAGTACTGTTTGTTTGATGTTTGCTAATGCGTTTATAGGGCAGCAGTGAGTACTGTTTGTTTACTAGATGTTTGCTAATGCATTAATAGGGCAGCAATGAGTGATGTTTGTTTGTTTGAATAAGTTTATAAGCTTTGAATAATGTTTGTAATGTTTCTTCTTCTGTATATGGACACGGTGCAATGTGACTGGTTTGCTGGACCCTCACTTTTAAAAATCTAAATTGATCTTTATTCAATTGCCTTATACAGCCATCATGCCATAAGTCTCTGCTTTGAGACAGAAATGCTGAATATACATAAATACAGTATGTGCAATAAAACATTTATCTAAATTAAAAATAAAGGAACATCTATATTTTATTAGGATAGGGTCATTGAGCGGTCACTCATTTTTTTTTAGGCCATATTCGGCTTGGGGGTGGGGGGGTTATAAGTGTGGCCCATTTATCACTTTTATCCATGTGACACAGTATGCTATTGGATATAGGACACACAAACAGTTCTTTCGGAAATCGAACAGAGACGACAGTGGCTACTCGTATATGTGTGTAGTGAGGAAAATCAGTTGTGACGGGCTGGAACCAAAACAGGAACTGCACTGTCTGTGCTGCTCCAACATGCTTGGGGTCTCTTTCTGTCTGTCAACAGCCTTTGATTAGCACTGCTCAGCCCAGGGGAGCAACCGATTTCATTTTATCTGTAGGCAATCACTGCTAAATGTATTAGAGATGATAATGAAGTCTCAGCTCTGATTGAACCAGTATGTGTGTGTAAGTGAGAGATGCTTTATAGATGTCAGAAGGCCAGCGGAGAGAACACATCAGCTTTCCCCTGGAAAGTAATGGTCAACAGACATTTGTTTGGTCCTTAAAGAACAGCCATGCAATGACTACTTTTGTTCACAGAGGTCAAGGTTTATACTTTGCAATGGCTGTTTTGTACAGCTGGTATCATTTCTCTCTGGAACAACGTCTCTAAATGCTTTACCATTAATATGAGCCTGTTAATGCATGTTGCGGCTGTTAATAAAGCACTGTGCTGTTCGAAAAAGCATTCAATAAATGCTGTTCCTCTGCAGCATCAGTACACGCATTAGTTCTGACTTATGTCAAAATTCGAGGACTCCCTGTGTTTGAACATGTCACCAATTTAATAAAAGTAAATATATTCCTAAAGGTGCTATTAAATTCACAAGATGCGATAACTGATACACCGAAGGCACAATTTATGTTTTAATTAATAAAAATTCCCTGCCAATTTGCCTCACCAGCATTGCTACTTTGTGTCTCCTCTGGGTGGCCCTGCTTAAGTGAATACAGGAAACGTGGGGGAAAAGTTGAAGTTTTGAGGAAATTACCAACAGGAATATGGCAGAGAAAGCTAGGCTAAGAGATGCCCCAGACACATTTAAAGTCTGGGTCCACTTTGGCTTTTATAACATTGATGGAACAGACTGTGGATCTTTTTGTATCTGGTCACATCTCTGCATGTCACTTTCCAGCGCTTCTTGTCGGGATAAATGAAGCCTACATGTGAAGCCTATCAACTTGAGTAATAAACACATTGCTGGAGAGCTTCTTTGAAAAAGGGGGATAGACCCAATAATGCAAGTGCTTAGAATTGTACATTCAAACCAATATGTACTGTTTGCTGTGCTGTCCTCACCAATCATTTCGATCAAACACAAACCCAGCTCTCCATTAATGTGTAACATAATGTGTCCTGGGTTAAATAGTAACTTTTTTTTTTTTTTAAACAATAAGTAATGCAATCAACCCCCATGGTCTGTATGCACGCTCACCATGCAAGACTCCAATGTTGAAGAAAACATTTTTGAAGTTTGTTGACCAACATTTAGGCAAGCCTGTGAAATACTGAGAGAATATAATATGGTCAGATGAGACCAAAATTTTACTCTTTGGATGCCAAAATACACACCATGTTCTGAGGTAAAAAGGGATGTTTTTAATACACCAAGATATGTGTTGGTATGTGTTGTGGGTGGGTTGTTACTGACATCTGGTGTGAATTTCATGTAAATAACACATATAGAAATGTATTTACTTAGAAAATCTGTACTTATTTTATCCACTGTATGATGTCATGATTAGACGATGGTATGTTACATGGTCTCACATGTAATATACTTGTTTGTTAAAACAAGCGCAGAAAATCTGTAGAAATTGCAGATTCTAAACATTTACCATTCTCACATTTGTGTTTGTAGAGGAAATATTTTGATTTGAATCTGAAAAGTTATTGTTGTGTGTACAGTTGGCGTTTATTAATAATGAGATTAGATTAGAGCGCAGTGGTGAGCAACAAAAAAGAAAGAAAGGAAAAAAATAATTCTGTTTTTTGTAACAAATGGAAAGGCACTAGAGGAATATATCTTTTACTTAACTATGTAACTGTAATTACATAATAGTATTATAAATCTAATTGACACCTAATTTTGTATTGGGAAATAGAATGACACAATCTATTCTTGAACAAACCAGTTGGCTTCCTCTCATATATGTTCTCTCTTCTGCAGAAACTACTGTCTTTTTTTTCTCTACTCTTTTTTGCCGAAGTACAACAAAAAAGAGCCTCAGTTTAAAGAAGTCCTAAAGAATTCCACAGTTTTCACTGTCTAGCAAAAGTGCATCCCTGTGATGAGTCATCAGAGGTGTTTTTACAAAGAACCGGCATGGGACCTTGAGAGCATGCAAGAAAAAGAGCAAAGAGAAGCTGCATTGTCACCTCATATCAAAATGTAAAACTGCATCTCACTGCCTCCTGAGGAGTGTAATGTCAGATTAAAGAGTGAGAGTTGGTTCCTCCCTATTTCACTTGGGTTCCAAAACAGTTCTTACATTGTTGCTTGTATGTTTTTGTACAATGTGGAAGAAAGACGAATGTCACTAAGCTTTGAGTAACATAAAATGAATTAATTGTTTTTTCAGCAGGGAATGAAAATGAAATACTTGATGGAGGGATGACAGACATGATAACAGTCGACTTTATTCTAAACCTACTTTAGCCTTCATTCCCCTTTGAGTCGATGGTGCATTAGTCTGTTTGATTCATAAGTTTAGGCTTTGTTAATCATTGAAAGGCTTCTTGAATTATGCTCTCTTTTCACAATGTTTACATGTGTGCTCTCTTCCAGTTATAATGGGGAATGGGACCTGGGGAGAGAAGCTCTGGATGATATTTTATACAGAGCCCAACTGGAGCTCTATTCTGAGCCACTACTGGTGAGAATTGAATTTGCCATTTTAATCATTCTGCCTTTTTAGATCTAATTCAAGACTCGAAATTATGGTCCTTTTCCTTGTGCTACTCTTTCTCAGTTGGGGAATGCAATGAAGAATTCACTGCCGGACAGCGCTCCAGATGGCTCGCGTGGAAAGAAGGTCCTGCAGGTGGAGGTGACGCCCACGATAAGCAGAATCTCCCGCTCGGCTATCACGGCCGCATCCATACGCAGACTCCGCTGGAGGAGAGAAGGTAAGGGGCCCTCAGACCTGACATGGATACAGCTCCCTCTACTGTTCATACCATCATCTTTATTAGATGAGGGTGAGGCCAGTCTTGTTTCATTTTCATTTCATTTTTTCTCCTCAGAAAAGCTGAAAAAACATCTCTTATTTGATACACATTGATACATTTTATCTAATGAATTGGACTCTTCTCATTCATTGAAGCCATATTGACTGAATTGCTCCAAAATCTGTTTCCAATGCATTGTTGGGTTTTTTGTACTTTATTCATTCCTGTTCTAAATTTATTTATTTATTTATTTTTATTATTTATTTATTTGCTGTTTTATAAGTGAAACTGTTGCCGTGTACATTCATGTACAAAGGTTAGGACACCCCCTTAAATATTCAGTTCTTTATTGAGAAATGTCTTATTTTTATATATCTTTGTAACAGAAAGTGATTTAATTGCAGGTATACAACAAAAATAGCCTCCATTTATTTATTAAACTAAACATATAAACAAAAATGTGTAGAAATGTTAGGACACAATAGCTTGTGTTATCATCTTTGGGTGAGACATTTCTTGTAGCTTTCTGCCAGTCTCTGAACGTTAGCCCCACTCATCAATGCAGAATTCTTTAAACTGTGAGATGTTTGAGGGAGTTCTTGTATGTACAGTTTCAGTTAAGATCAGGGCTTTGACTCTGCCACTCGAGGGCTCTTTATTTTTTGTTCAGTCCTTGGTGAATTTGCTGGTATGTTTTGCATCATTGTGATGTTGCAAGGTCCAGTTCCGCTTCAGTTTTAAGATTGTCCCCATGATACGCATTTTCCTTAAGCACCCTCTGATACATGGTAGAATTCATGGTGGATTCTATGATGGTGAGCTGAACAGGTCCTGTTGCAGCAAAGCATCCCCAAACCATGACACCTCCACCACCATGCTTTACAGTTGGTATGAGAATCTTTTTCTGGAATGCTGTATTTGGTTTATGCTGGACATGTCCTTGGTTCTGGTGTCCATATTATTCAGTTTTAGACTCCTCTGTACAAAGAGCATTATTTTAAAAGTTCTGGTCTTTGTCTATGTTTTCTCTGGCAAACTTCACTCTGACCTTGATCTTTCTCTTAGAGACCAAAGGTTTCCTCCTTGCACACCTCCCATGCAAGTTACTTTCTGATGCACTTTCACCTCAACAGTGGCACGAGCCTGCTGTATGACCCATGATGACATTTTGGGTTTTTTGGAAAACTCTTTTAACATCATGTGGTCTGCTCTCAGGGTGAATTTGCCAGACCTGGATATGTTTGCAGTTGTTTTGGAAGCCCTCCACTTATAGACTATTTCCCAGCTCTTTTGATCTCATCATGGTGCACTTTCACCTCTAAAGTTAGGAGCACATCAAACTAAATGTAGCGAACCTCCTTCAAAATGCTGAATTAACAATGTTTTAGTCATGTGCACCTGATGGGTTGCACCTGTGTGTGATTTGAGCCATTCTAATTGGGAATAAAGGTGGGAGTGTCCTAATTTATTCCTCATCAGAACATGCGATATTGTAGAATTACAATTTACAGAATTTTTTTTTAAAAGTCTTTTTTTTTTTTTTTTAGTTTTAATTGTTTAGTTGTATTTGTTTGGTCTCCCAGTATTATTGTCCAAGAATGTTACAAAAAACACAGGCTTTCATAGGGTGTCCTTACTTTTTCACATGACTGTATAGGTGCATAAAACTGAATCAGTATAAAGGTACTTAGTTTTAGTCAACAAGTCACTCAGTCAGTCAGGAATTAGTTTCCATCAGTTTATTTGTCCGTCTGCATACATACATACATACATATAAATTTATGTCATTTTTCACATTACAAAAATGAGTTTGGATTAATACACCAGTCTCAATCTTTGATCCTGAATCCAGCAAATTTTGATGAATTTCTTTCTAAAGAAATCCATCTGATCCAGGTTTAGTGAGGGGGTTTGGAGTGTTAACTCCAATTTGTGCAGGGATTGCTGGTTTTAATGTGGTATAGCAATAGTGATGTAATTCATTTGGAGCCAACTGGGACTATTCATGTTGTTTTTGTTGTTTTAAAAACTTATTGTGATATAATAGCCAAAGGTTTGTGGTCATCTTCATCATCACAAATTGGTCTTTGCAATATTTGAAATCTATAGTGTCACAGTGGCAATTTGTGGCATGTAGTTTTATTCTTTTGTTGGTATAGGGACACTGAGGGTCAATATAACACACAGTAATATTCCTTTTTACACATGTCGTCCAATTTTTTTTTTTTATCAGTATGTTGTGTTTTGTACTGTAAAAGTAGTCTTAATGTCTTTGCTTTTACTGTCTTTTATTTTTCTCTCTTGAGTCTTTATTTGTGGTGTTATGTGGTACAGTGCTATAACACTGCATAGTCAGAGCTTTGTGTCGAATGACCTGAGTCAACAAGACCTGAACTAAGGAGCACATTTCCACCCTGTTGTGTTGAATCACAGATTGTTTTGACTTCTCAACTGAAGCAGAGTTCAGCTTCGGCGTCCAATCCAGCCGGCACACCCCCAAGGACCCAGCAGCCAATCCCGTGCAAGGAGGCAGGGACATACTCACGGTCACAAATGAGGGTAAATGAGGTTGGGATGGGGCAAGAGAAGAGAATCACACAGAAGAGGGACTTTCCTTCAAATCTGCTCCATTAACATTCCTGCTTTATGGGTACCCCAGCTTGCCCCAGAGTCTCCTAGGTCTCCGGTTGCCTGCTCGGAGCTAAACATTAACAAATCCCAACTTGGAATGACTGAACACCTTAGAAATATGGGTTTGGCTGAGGTGTGAATAGGTACATATGCATGAAACCCCAAATAAACTAAACTACCTTCTAACTCTGTACATCTGATCAGCCCCGGTTGGGTGCTGCTCATTGGTCACTGACTGAGCATGCTCAATGAGCTAAATGGCCATATGTAAGATGCATAAGAGCAGCACTTGTTGCAGCATTGCTCTGTTGCTACTTGCTTTTCTTAGGTCATTCTGCTTTAGGCAGAATTTGGACCAATCTAGGTTATAGCACAACATGCCTCCTACTGGGAGTGGCCTTAAGTTTCATCCCACTCACAGCTGTTGGCAGGCTGTTTTAAGAGGATTCCTTCTGGTTTATACTATGACTAAACATATGGACATCACAGCCATTGCCTCTAGTGAAGTAAACAACATCTGCTGAAAAAATACATGTTTTAGGTTAAGGATTAGCATTACAAGGTTAGTTAGGATGATTCATGTTAAGTCAGCCTTTTGACTTTCATTTATTGCTAGGCAAGTTAGCCTTTGTGGCCAAGACGTAATTACTTAGCATTAGGCATTAAGGGCATGACTGTCATGAGAAAATTTCATTTTTAATGTGTTGGTTTTCCCTTTTTTCCTATTTGAAAATAACATTTTGTAAACATTTCACAATGAATAGACCCACACTTTCAGAAGTAGATTATTAAAGCTTTATTCTGGCATTTCATTAAATTATTCTGTATTTCAGCAGTAAATTGCTCCACCTCTTTGGTTTAACAAAAAATATAATTTTTAATAATTTATTTGTCACTACAATTGCAGTGGTTAAAAAAGTGTCTTTTGAATCTGTCATTTAACCACTGAGTTCCTGTGGTGTCAACCAATCCTTACTGCTAGGGTAAAAAATATAACAAGCTAACTTCAGTGTAATTTAAACTGTGGTCATTTAAGAAAAAGAACTCTTATCTTCATAAAATGGACTTCAGAGATGAGTTTTGTACACTTTCAGCCAGAGATTGAGGTATTGATAGCCAAGCTTCTTCCGCAATAGCTGCTTTTGTGCTTCTCATTTGATGAGTCAGTTTTATCACATGAGTAATCCATTCTCTCTACTGTAAAGATGATTTCAAGATTTTCTCTCTCTTTTCATTACTGATGTAGTGATGAGTGTTGGATTTGCTGCATTTTTGTCCTTGTTTTTTGAGGCTTTCTCATGACAGTGATAAAATGCTCTTAATCTTGTGACAGGAGAGGTGTATGTGCCAATACAGATGGCCACTGCTTTTGAAAACACTGGGAGCAAGCTCAGTTTGTGAGGAGGTATCTTTCCCCTGACCTTTTTTGCCATCCTGCCTCACCTGGCCTCTAAGCATGCGCATGCCGAGGCTGATTGAAACAGCAGACACAAGCTTCAGATCAAGCCCCCAGAGGAGCAAGCCCCAAAAGGCCGATCTGCCAGTGCTCCAATCCATGTTCAGCTCCAGCACCTCCTAGCCTCCTTGTCCTGTAGCTGCAGCTGTGAGCCAGATGCTCTTCAGTTTGGCTGAGAAATACTCAAACGTATCCAGGGCTGTGAATACCTGTGGAAGCCTCCCAGCAAATCTGGTATACTTCAAAATATAGGTGGACCCTTGTAGAGTTAATCCATGCGATTGACAAGTTCCTTGACAATTCAGCTGCAATCCATATCAAGAGAGTGACAGGAGAGCACATGTGCTGGTGATCTCAACATCTGCATGTATATCGTTATTCTCGTTCTACTTTTGTCTTCTCTTTCACTCCTTTGGCTCTTGGCCCTTTCTTCCTCCTTCTTTTGGAACGCTGACCACCTGTGGAGAACAGGAATCTACAGATTGTGCCTGCCTAAAGCTGCATGCTCAGTTTCTCTCCATCTTTACGTTTCTCTGTTTGCAGAATGTCTTAACGTTCCTTTTTGTTCCACTCACTCCATGTCCTTCTACTCCCTTGCTGTCTCACCTTTCTGGATGGAGGATCTCCATTGTGGTTTCCATTGTCTTTGTTGATGTTAAAGCGTGACTTGTATGTTTATGTTCAGATTCATTTTAAACAGTATAGCTTCATTCATTAGTAATCATTTGAATTCTCAGACGCAGTGTTATTTATTTTCGTCTCTTAAAGGGGAATTCCACCATCAAGGGAGAATATTTCTGCATAATTTAGTGGTTGAGATCATTCGATGTCATTCAGAGCGGTTGCTGTAAAGAAACTTAGCAAATCAAGTTTTCTTTATAGGGTGGTGTTAACCAGGGACCTTCACACAAATAAATGTAAATATTATTTTTTTTACTTTGGTAAAAAAAAAATCAGTTCACAAACATCTGTCTCCAGAGTTTGTGTATGTAACATTGATAATAGTAAAGTATTCGTAAATGCTTTGCTTACTATTTTGTCTATATTATGAATGGAGCATTTCAGTCTAAGTTACTGTTTTAACATCTGAATGATTTTTTATGCAGAAATTTTGAAAAACAGTGTGGAATTCCTCTTTAACAGTTAAACTAGGTTTCCCTACATAAGTCACAATATAGAAGAGCTCTCTGTTTGTCTTTGATTCTGCTCTAAGCTTGGAGGCCCCAACTACAGTTAAATGCTACCAATGTGTATAGGAACACTGAACACTCTCCAGTGTCCTTGTGCCTTGTATGATACAATTGTCAAGGTTAGACTCAGTGAAGCGGCTGTAATTGCAATAGGACTTTAGGCTGAACAGCTGATGGAAAAGCATGAACATCCAGAAAAAGACAGAGAGGAACAAGCGTATTTTTAACTTTCCTTCCTCCTCATTTAGCTATAATTGTCCAAGCAGTGTTCATCTATTGAGAGCCATTGTTTTCCTCACTCATTTGTATGAGCCATACAAGTTTTTGGTGTTGGTAAGTATGCTCTACTCATAGTTGACATGTTCAGTAGTGATGAATTATATTAAATTATTTTATTTTACCATAATTTGCATTAGTTTTACATGAGGAGGTAGTATAATTACAGTATATATATAATCAGATCTACGTTAAGATTCAGGACTCGTCGCCAACCACAGAACTCCTTCTGTAATAGTAGCCCTGCTTAAATGACACTCCAGTCGTCCTTTATATTCATTCTCTCTCTCTCTCTCTCTCTCTCTCTCTCTCTCTCTCTCTCTCTCTCTCTCTCTCTCTCTCTCTCT
>JBBIGC010000002.1:19436965-19452578 GCA_037576955.1 Lepidarchus adonis
CTCTCTCTCTCTCTCTCTCTTTTTCTCTCTCTCTCTCTCTTTCTCTCTCTCTCTCTCTCTCTCTCTCTCTCTCTCTCGCTCTCGTGCTCTCACTCACAGATGCAGATGGCATGAGCGGCGGTGAGGAGTCCTTCAACCTGAATGACCCTGATGAGGGTTTCTCCTCTGGTGCATCCAACAGCAGCCAGCCCAGCGGGGGCAAACCAGTGGGCACCAGTGGAGGGGGTCGTGCTGGAGGCCAGAAAAGCTCCAAGAAAATCAGCGTTAGCCGCATGTCCCGCGAGAAGGAGAGAGAAGCCTCGTTGGAGAAACATAAAGAGCCACATGCAGACATCCCGTTAACCCAGAGGAAACAGCAGCAGAGGCCGCAGTCACCTCCACCCACCATCACTCTTGATGCTATTGAACTTAGCCCCATTAAGAAGCAGCAGAGCTTCTCCATTGGGGGTCCTGTGCTAACCCGGACTGCTAGCGCCTCATCCAGCATGAACACAGGACTAGGTGTGTCTCGCCGAGCTGGAGCACTGGACCTTGAGGAAGGGGCAGCCTTTGCTGGAAGGTCAGGCTCAGGAGGGGGGACCCACCGCCACTCCAACCTCAGTCTGAAGGAAGAGCACCTGGTGCGACCTGAAGAGGGCAAAGAGCTGCTGTCTCCTGGAACACCTATTACTAAGCAGTCTCGTTCACCCAGTTTCAACATGCAGATCATATCGCAGGTGTAACCCAGCTGACAAACCACCTCTTCACCATTTCCTTGCCTTTGTCTTTTTTCATTCAGTTTTTTTGTCAGTTTTTTTTTCTTTTTCTTTAAAGATCCTGGTTTGGTTAAAAGAATGGATTGTTTTTATATCTTTCCTCTGTCTTGCACATCTATAGCTCATGGGCTAACATGGGCCACGGAAGCACCTACCTTTTGGCTTCTATTCTAAGTGTGTTTTGAGTTAGTGGTTCTTCTATTGAAATGCTGTTGATAATTAACCACATTATAGATGCTGCAAGAGGAGATTAGGATGAAAAACATAAATACGCCTTCAAACATCTGATCATCCTCTTTATCCTCTTAGTCGCCTGTATGTGGGACCACATTTAGCTTCCTCACGCTCATCACTAATGAACTTACATAGTAGTGACTCCATTAGAAATATGCTTTAGTAATTGCGATGTGACTACTATGTAGTGTATGTAGTTATGGCTGTGAGGAAATGTAGGTTTTACCCACTGACAAAATTTAAGGGGTGAACTTTATTGTCTGTCTATCCTCTTTCTCTTTCTTTTTCTTTTTCTTTGCTTTATTTTTCTTTGTTTGTCCCTCTGTCTGTGTCCCCCAACCTCAAAAAAACCAAGCATTCCAACTGAGGCAGACCAAGATGTGACATGATATGTAAATGGATGCAGGGCCTGGTCTACACTGGTCAATGGTTCAGAGTCCAATGTCTTCACTGTGGGGCTAAAAACCTGATCATTCCTTGCTGGGAAAAATATGGCTGGCTGTGGAGTAGCAATGACAATACTGCCTTAGGCATTCACTATGAATGCTTAGCAAAAATCAAATATGGTAATGTAGACCGTGTACACTGAATGTCTGAAAAAGTAGTTACTGATTAGATTAAATGTGACCCTTCCTGGGGTAAACGGTTACATTACTCTTATTTCTGTAACTTGACCCAAAAAAAACATTACATGGAGTTTAGTAGATTTTTCACCGTAAAAGTGGTGGCCAAACCTTCTAGCTGACTGGCTTGAGTTGGCTAAGCTTCTGAGCAGTGGAGACCAGGCATATTTGGGAATTCAGAGATACCTTTAGTCACATAATCTTACATTTTGTAGGAAGTCAGCAATAAAGCAATTAGACTTTAGTTGCTCACCTCACAAGATAAAAAAAGAAAAAAAAAAGTCACTGCTGTGTCTCAATATGCATTCCTACTGAACCCTCGGGTCATGTGCAATCTCTTTATCTCTTTTTTTGTTGTAAACTGTAAATTTTTCTCTGATTTTTTTTTTCCTTTGTCATTTTCATCTCATAAGTTCCGTCCCAGAGACTGGGCTTTATTTAAAATTTATGTTTTCAATCTCTAAAGATAAAAATATAGTTTTTATTGTTATCTGCAACCTTGATTTTGATTTGAATAATTTATATTGTTTGATACTGTTGTTTGGCCTCTCTGGTTTGTTTTTAATCCACATATTTAATCAGAAATGTATTCTGTTGATTTGTAGTTAATTTAGGATTCTGTCTCACAGATCTTCAATCAAAAAAGGCCAAAAGAATGGAGGATTTTGCCAATGTGTCTCTGCTAAGGATCTGAACTTAAGGAGCAGATATATTTAAAAAACTTTGCTGACTTCGTGTGTACACTGCGAGCGCCTAAAAGATTGACTAAAGCTGAGTCAGGAAACATTATGACCTTATATTTTGTAAGGGACCTTGTTCTTCAAAAGTGTGATTCTGGCAAGCTGCAATCATCATTCTGTACTTAAAGACACATGGTAATACTGTAATATCCCTTATTGTCTTACAATGCCATCAGAGGCTACAGTGTATGCGCACGTGTGTCTGGTTTGGTGTGAGTACGTATTGTGTTCGTGTTGAGCTGTTAACTGGAGCCTGTGTGCTTCTGTATTGCACCTGTAATGAGAGGCAATCAGACATGATTCATTTGTTCTACCTCGTCTTTTTTCTGTCGCACATTCAAACACTGTACTTGCGTACTGTCAAGAGCCCTTCGTTTAAGATCGTGAGTGAGGGAACAACCTTTGGAAATAGTTTCAATAGTCATGTTCAGAACATAGCTACTCTGTTATTGTCGTGGTCTAATAATCTTCTTGTGAGGTAAATAGTGACTTTCCCTGCATACACTGAAAAAGCCTCAAAAGTTGACCTGTGGGCAAACATTTCTCATGACCTTCCATCTTCAAGAGTTTTGTGTTGAACCCTCAAGTGTGATCTATTCCAGTTTAGCTGTTTTCGTCTTGTGTGGTGAATGGTCGAAGCTGGTGACCTCAATTCAGCCCCAATGCGATATAGCTAAACGAATCCATGAGGTAGATTGATGGTCTATACCAACTGTGTTCAAGCATTGTTAGAAATCAACTGCTAGATCTCCAGGAACAGGATTGAAGACCAGAGATGTAGACAGTAGTTGCAAATACATTTTATCACCTGAACTCAAAGAGAAACCCACAATGACATCCAGCTTGTTTTCTTGGTGGGCTTTTCTTGTTACTGTGACTTTTAGATGATCTAAGCTACCTGGGTTCTGCTGCTGCCCCACAAATTGTTAGTTTGAATGCTGATGTTCTGTGTGTTTGTAAAACAGTTAAGTGTTTGCCTTTGGTTTCTCGTGTTGCCTCTTTATTTCACTTACTGTCATGTGCCAATATCCTCCTGAGAACAACTCTGGATTCCCAGTTTTTGTTGTAGGTGGAAACCTAATCAACTCTGCTTCACCATGTTCGGATGTATTTAAGGTAGTGGAGTTTCAGACTATGGTCCAAGAACTGCGTCTAAGAACATTTCTTCTATGGATACAAAGTTACCCATGTGACTTTTCTTTATTTGTTAGGCTGAGAATATTCCATATTTTGTCTGCTGTAACTAGTTGCTACAAAAATCTCTACTGTGAGTGAACATGTATTGCACTGTGTATGCTATAAATGTGGTGTGGTTGCTTTGACATGTGTGAGACACATAGGGTGTAGTATCACACTGCAGAAGTCATATTTTTGGTTCTGGGTTACTGAGGTGGAGCGGATTTCTTTGTAATGTCATAGCACAAAGAGCTTGTGATGGAACTGGATAAGCTTCAGGTGATTTCAATTCTACAGTGCTTTGCCTGTAGGGCTGTGTTTAAGCTGTATTAAGAGATAAAGAAAAAACTGAGCTCAGAATAGGAAGTGTAAGATGAGACTTGTTTCTATTTTTGAAGAGGAGGCCTGGTGGTTCAAGCCCTCCCTGCTGTACTGTTGTGTGGTCTACATAACCAATCTGATGACTGAGTTTTGAAGGCTTTACACCTCTATTACTTGGGCTTTTGTCTCCAGACAGGCTGTTCCCAAGTGTTTTGTCTCGGGACTCCTTCTGCTGGTTTTGGGGTGGACTTACACCATCATTGTCCTTGATTCTGATCTCACTGACCAAACCAACCAGAGGGTGTTTCTAGTGGCTCTGTTTTTGATTGCATTGCATGAGAAGTTTAGGCCTTGTTTTCTTAAGATGCACTTTATCCAGTCTTTGTCTTTGGTGTCACTGGTGTGTGTGTGGGTGTGTGTGAGAGAGAAATCCTGCTGGATGGTGCAAGTGCATCACAACAAAGGCAAATGCCAAGCCTGAGAACCTAATCAGTAGGCGATGCAGTTAAAACATACAGTTCTCAACTATGACTGCAATGGAGCACATGCAGTTCATTTTCCTCCCAAACCAAATGCTTCTGTACTGGAAGACACCACAAGGTGTTAAAATCATAACTTTTTTTCACACACCTCCAAGACAAAACAGTTGTTCATTTCCCCAGTTTCAGTACAAATTGATTCTATGCAATGCTTTATAAGTTTAATTTTTTCTTCTTCTTCTCATAGTGGATCAAAACTTGGCTCATTTTATAACTGGCGGATTTTTGATCTCAGATTGCTGGTCTGCTTGTTCTCCTCAGGTCTTTCAGTGAGGAACTGCATCAACATTGCTGCTGTTTTAAGTGAATAATATAAGGTGATCAAAGGTGATGAGCATTTCTTTATGGTCGTCTGTGTGTCATAGAATATAAAAGACTCACCTTGGTGAGGAGTGATGGACCCGGTCAAGGTTGTAGACTCTTTATTGTGAGATGTGCCTGAGGTCTTCGACATCCCTTGAACAGTGGCATGCAAGCCGACAGGATAATTGGAAAGGTGTATAAATGGTTGGGACAGAAAAAAATGTAGAGCTGTAACAAAGCAATTTCAGAAGTGAAACACTGTACCATTGATGTAAATGAGAAGATTATTTTAAGTCCTTGTAAATAAAACTGTACAAAAACAAGAAGTTACGTTAATATCACTCTGCGTTGCAGAAAGAAATGAATCTGTATATTGGTGAATAAATCTTGTGCTGTTACGGACTTGTGCGTGTGCTTTTATTCACTCACCCATCGAGAGGTTTGTTAAAAATAAAGGTTCCTAAAAGATTCCTGACTTAGATTTATAGTTCCCAGAGAAATCTATAGGCAAAGATCTAATCCTACAGCTTCAGTGACATTCTGATTGAAATGAACTTTTAAACTTTTCAAATAACGGAGCTGTTTACTGGTCATACTTACCTGGAGGGAAGCGCCTGCTTTTAACAATTATAACTCTATTCAGTTTATGACTTTATGCATGCTCTCCACATATATGTATGGATTGTAAATGAAATATTTCTACTTTGGCTTAATCATGAGACCTATTGCTTCAGTCAGTGTAATATTTAACTGTCATAAATACTAATTCTGTTTTTTCTCAGATGTTCTGTATAAGAGAATACAAGTGCTGGTCATAAAATTAGAATATTGTGAAAAAGTTCAGTATTTTTTGACATTCCTTTCAGAAAGTGAAAACACAATGACCTGGCCCCCAAATCATCGCTGACTGTGGAAACTTTACACTGGACTTCAAGCAACATGGATTCTATCCTTCTCTACTCTTCCTCCAGACTCTGGGACCTTGATTTCCAAAATTTACATTCATCTGTAAAGAGGACTTTGGACCACTATGTAATAGTCAAGTTATTTTCCTCCTTAGCTCAGGTTTCATGTTGATTTAAATTTTTAGCAGGACTTGGCACCTGCTCACACTGCCAAGGATACCAAAAGCTGGTTCAATGACCAGGGTGTTTCTGTACTTGATTGGGCAGCTAACTCCCATGACCTGAACCTCATAGAGAATCTATGGAATATTGTCAAGAGGAAGATGACCTGAAGACTGCTATCAAAGCAACGTGGGCTTCCATTACACCTCAGCAGAGCCACAGGTGGATCACCTCCATACCACACCACATTGATGCAGTAATTAATCTAAAAGCAGCCCAACCAAGTATTGAATGCATAGGAATGAACATACTTTTCAGAAGCCTGATATTTCTGTTTAAAAATTCTTTTTTTTGTGTCTAATTTCATATCTGTAAGCCATAAGCTTTTAAATTTGGCTTGACATATTTCACTCTATGTGTAATGAATCAATAAAATATATGGATTTCATGAAATATTGAACTTTTTCACAATATTCTACTTCTATGACCAGCACTTGTAGAGCAATGGTCTCTTCATGCTAAAAACATTCAACAAGTGTCCTTTCTTTGTGCGTTTCAGGAAGGTATTTTCTGTTTCAGGGCCAAGCAGAACTTGTGATACCTGACCACTAACTGTGTCTCTGCAGCCAGCAAGCCGGAAATCCAGTCACAGTATCCCCTTGAGTTGAAGTTAGTCCCATTTTATTTCTATTATAGAAGAACACAAATGTCTCATTCACTGCTGCATCACAACACCAAAGTTTCTGTCATGGTTTTTATAAATGGAGGGTGCATGTAAAAACTGCATATTGTGATGATTTCTTGTGTACTCGTCAAAGGGGAGGAGTGACAAAGACATGACCAAAGAGTGTTCTCGAATTGGGACAAACCCCTCGCGTTATTACCCTCAAAAAGACTTCAAGTCACATCGGTGCCCCCAACTTGCGTAGAACTCACACAGAGCACCTCCCAACTCAACTAAATGGCTGGGTTCACCTGCCATGCCAAGAGCAGTGGTAGTGAATCCAGCCCATTACCCCAACCCTACACACAAAGCCCAACTCCCATAAACACACATAACAAAACTCCCAGGGGGCTGTGCGGCGTGAGCATGGCACCCTAGGCTTCAGCCTAGCTACAATATGTGGTACATGTTCCAATATGAGTACAAGTTCACAGGGCACGTGGGAAATGATTTCTGTAGAGTGAATGCAAATCAAAAACTTTTCCATTCTTTTTAAGGAATTCTAGTGGGAATGATTTGACTGATCATCACTTTTTCACAAACTTCATGAGAGAAGAGAGAATGTTCAAGCAGTTCTAAAAGAATATTTATATAACATTAGCCAGGCATATCTGTGTATCATATTCTTGTGTGCCCCAAAAATGTAGAAGTTGTGATGAATGAATAGGAAACAAGAAAAAAAATTTATCAGTGCTGTTACATATTGTAAAATGTTAAATATTTAAAACATTACAGCATTATCTGCTTTTAGTGTTTTTATGAGATCACTGTAATACTGAATTGTCCTGACTGTAGTACAATAGCCATGAGCAACAGTGAAGCTAATAATACAATAGCAGAGCATCCCACTCTGCACTTTTTGTGCTTTTCAGAAAAAAAGCTGCATGTACTGAGGTTGAATAGGTCTCTATATCTTTTTGGAGAAGTGCAGCAGTACGTTGCTATGGTTAAGACAGGCTCTAAACTGTTGGTAGGCTTCCCAGACTGAAAAGCCCTTGAGACCAGCATCAGTAAAATGAATCTCATTGTACTTCATAAATAAACTGTCCCTGCAGTTGGTGTTCAAAGATAGTACTGGAGTTTTTTATAATTATCGTATAAATACTTTAATGAGTGGCAAGAGTGTTCATTAAATAAAAGCTTTTCATCATTGTAGTTGTAGCTAATGAAGGGACAGCATATAGGCCGAGTGAGCAAGTCCCCATATACAGTAAGTGTGTTTCCCTCCCATACACCTGTACAAAGCAGAATTCTTTCTTAACCAGGGGTTGGAGACGGCATTTTCATTTGCTTTTTCTTTGAGATCAGAAGCTTCTCGCTTCACCATTGGCTGGGATTACAGGTCCGATTCCCAAGGAGTCACAGGAAAGAGCAGTAGGACAATCATACGCTTCACCACTCTTTCTCATGGAGCTTTAATGGAGGCCTGACCCTTTGGTGCCTATGGTCTATGATCTGGGCTCAACTTCCTGGAATACATTACCATTGGCAGATCATTGGTGGTTTCCTGTGACGTCACAGGAGACTCCCTGGTGCCATGTGGTTCTTTTACCAGCAGAGGGCAGTGGTCCAACACACCGCACCAGCTGCAGCAGAGACTGGAGGAGAGACTTGCAGTGGATCTTGAAACGTAAGTGCAACTGAGCGTCATCATCCTCCTTTCTGTCTTCATCATCCTCGTGCCCCGTGTTAACCAGCATCTCCATGTTTGCCCTGCATGCATGTGTGCAACTCTGGCTGTCAAGCCCCTCAGTGGTTTGTGGCAGTGGTCCATCTCCATCTCTCCCCCGGTGTGAATTGTGAAGTCTTGTGGCTCCTCTCCTCTGCTCCTCCCACTCACTCTCTCTGAGGCCTGAGCTCCATCCTCACATCTCGCCTGCTTGGTCAGAGAGTGATGCTGTTTCCATGGTGACAGGCTTCACAGGACAAACTGCAGCCCAGCTTTGGTTTCAGAGGAGGAGTGAGGGGAGCGCATAGTTGGCATGACATTTAGATTGCTATGGATGGATTTGGGTCTTTTCATCGAGTCCTATTCTTTCATAGTCATGTGCTTTAGATACAACAATCAGAAACTCTGATCTGATTGGTCCTTTCCAACCTCAATTTTGCAACCTTCTTGTAATCTGCACTAGGTGATATTCTAAGGAGCAGATGCTTCTGCTGATTTTTACAAACTTTTTTTTTACTTGGGTCACCTGTAGATTTAAAAACCTCAAAAACAATGGATTATTATAAATTTAACATCAGTATTTATTTAGTTTCATTTAAAGGTATTATGTGCATTTACATTTTGTATGATGTAAAAAGTAGAACCTTGGGTTAAGGCCTTCAAAAAGGTCCGAGGGCCACGTATTTGACTCCCTGAACCAGTCAGCAGGCGGTGACCTTAAGTGCTGCACCTCCTACTGCTCCTCAGGAGCCCTTATAGTGGCGGCCCACTGCTCTGGGGTGTGTGCTCACTGCCTCAAATGGATAAAATGCAGATTAATTTCCCCTCAAAGCACATTGAATGACCTTGTGTATGATAATGTGCTATATAAATAAACTTGCCTTGTCTTGCCTTGCCTTGCCTCTGGGATATATAAAGTATAATACATTTTAAAATAAAAATTAAAAGCCCTTCTCAATATGTACACTTCCTGTTAATTTGAGTGATTTCCTGCGCTAACACAGTAGGTTACATTTGGCAACAGCTTGTTAATGAGCTGATTTAATCAGGTGTGTTAGCATAAGGGGCACTGCCAAATATGACCGAAGTACTGCAGGACCAGAACAGAAATAAACCAGCATTAAAATAATGTGTAGTTGCATTCATAGGTAGTGTCCAGCAGGTGGCAATATGTGCCATTAAGATTTGGGTTATGTGTAGTTTTGTTCACTTTCACACTATATTCTCCTTGTTTGTCACAATGGTTCTTTGTTTTCTGAACTTTGCAGCTTTTAAAAGCCTTGTGTACTTTTTTCCATTAATTTGATGTATAATTAAACACTGCATTTTTATATCACGTCTTCATAGTGCACATTTGAATCCAAAATTACTCTAAAGACAAGGCTCAGAAAGGAAAAAGCTTAGACATGGTTCTTCTTTAATGGATGTGGCTTCCAGTCCAGCCACTATCTTAGACATATGAATCAAAGGTTCTGCTCAGACTCCTCCTCCAAGACTTGTGTCACACCCTCTGGAGTTTGCAGTTGGCCACAAGTGCCAAGGGATGAGCTATGGGGCAAAATGGGCTGGGCAGATGCATCCGGGCTGTCCAAAAAATGTGACCTATCAGGGCGCAGCTGTCACTGGGGGGCTTAGGGGGCTGCTCTGTCACCTCGGCATGGGACCTGACTGCTGAGGGAGGGAGCTATGATTGAGAGAGCTTAACTTGCAGGGCAAAGGGGGGAAAGAGAGTGGGCAACTGCCGGCACCGTGGAACTACACGCCTGCAAAGTTGGAAACCCAGAGGAAGCGGCAACAGAAACCGGGCTGTCACTTTTCATCGCTAAGACCTGCTGGATTTGACCAAGGAGGGTGAAAAGCACAGGCCAAACTTCCAAAAGGGCAAACTGGAAGCCACTAATGCAACATGATCTTGTGGGACTCGCTCTAAAAATATCAACCGTCAAGATTACATGGACTTGCTCTGGCTGCTTAATTGGCCGAAGATTAAACGTGTTACTTTCTTCTTCGCTAATTAGACTCATTCAAGGATGTGAGAAACATATTCCAAAATTCTTGGTTGCAAACATTCAGAAGGTAATCATTACATGTATTGAAACCCTTGACTTGAATCAGGGCTTTCCAAGAAGTGTTTATTTATATGGAGCTGGCAAATTCCTATGCAGCTTTAAGCTCTTTATATATCGAAGGACATTTTGAATCTGAGTTGGAGTCAACAAACTGCCACTACTGAAGCTCTTTTTTATGGTTGTTGCATGATTTCCAGGAAAACTTTTCGAATGTACTTACTACACAAAACGGTAAATTATGAAATGGACAGCTGAAACTTCCTGAGGCAGAAAGCAACTTTTTACCATAAATCCAAACTAACCCTGTGCAGACGTTTTTGCGTAAGTCCAGCATCTCATTATTGAGCCATGAGGAAATCCGAGGTGCAGATGACCTTGAAGAAGGGCGCAGAAGATGGATCTTCAGGTGTTACACCTCCAAGCCCACGGATACCATCCAAACGGGCTAAAGTCAACCCCGACCAGCTGGTGCCTGACCCAAGTTCTGTTTACCCCATGCCAACACCTCCTGTCTTCATCCGGAAGATGAGAAACGCCGCCGTAGGTACTGGCTGTGACATCCGTCTGAAGGTAGCTGTGGCTGGAGACCCACAGCCCTCATTGTACTGGTACCACAATGATGAGCTCCTCAACATGGATAACCAGGAGTATGGAGGCCTGTGGATCCGGGACTGCAAGCCCACTGATGCAGGCCTGTACACTTGTATTGCTACCAACTATCTAGGAGAGGCCAAAAGTAGCGCTGTCCTCGCCGTCCTGGATCTGGGAGAAGGTAATCTGTGAAATGTTCTTGCTCTCCAGGTTAAAAACCTGTCTCTAGTGATTGGTCATTGGTGATTTCAAAAGCGTAGTTAAATTTGCCTCCAAACTTTTTTTCTAATGTGATTTTCCTAAAGAACTTAACACGATTGGTAGGGTTGCCCTGCAGGAATACAACATGCTCTGTAATGATGTTGGCGCTGTTAATTGTCTGGGAGATCAGAGGGGAAAAGGTTAGTGTTCTCACTTTAATGGCATAGAGTGACAATGTTTTGGTGCAAATGAGATAATTGGTCTGATGGGCACCTAGCCCCTCAGATGTGGATGCCTCACAAAATGGTGGCTCATCCCAACAACTGAAGGAACATGGAGATCTCAGTATCCCCTTTTTCAAGTTGTCTAGTCGGGGGTCTGTAAGTCGCATGTGCCCTGGGGAGGGCTCTTCAGTTTGGTGGCACAGAGAGTGATGGTGGCAGCTGAAGAGCTGAATCAACCTGCTCACTGTCCCAGAGCAGAGCTGTGAGATTACAGTACATCATAAAGGAGAGTGGCAATGTGATGTATTGGAGGGTTGAAATAACCTAAGCTGGCTAACTTAATTCCTGATTCAGATGGATGAATGTGTCCTGAGTGAGTTTATTATTGTCTGCTTTGGTTGAACAGTTGCCAGTGCTCAAACCCAAAAGTACTGTCAGAGGGTCCAGACTTTCATTATCTAGGAATTGTCATTTCTAGTCATTTACTAGACATTTTTAGTAATAACTGGATAACAAACATTTTAAAAAATCAATCTTACATGTAAATCTGCATTAATCTTGCTCAGTTATTAATGTAAATTAATCAAGAGTCTGGAATGCTTCTCAACAGTTAACTGCTTGATTAAAGATATTTACTGTTGAAGGCTATTATGGCCTTAAAAAGAAATTCTGTGGTTTATTATGAAAATAATAATAAATATAAAAGTGGTGCTTTTATATTCCTCTTCATTGGTTCTTCACATCTTCAAAGTGTGATTTATTTGGTGAGATCTGTCTTCCTTGTCTTTGCTGTTAGAAGATCTACATCCTTGGCCAGCCCACTATACTACATACTGGCAGAGTTACCATATCACCCACACCTTCACCCTCACTGTCAATCTGTCAGCAGAATAGCCATGTTTTACAGGGGTCCGGGTCTCTCAGGGTCACTACATCAACAGAAAAAACAGTTTGTGAAGGTCAAGTTTTTGATTTAGCCTGTCACACTTTCCTTTTTTCTTCTGAAAATGTCATTTTTATGTTTTGTTTCATATCTTTTTCCTTCCTTGTGTGAACATTTACATTGCACTGCATTGCATTGTACTGTAGACATATGAAGGCCCATTTATGGGTCAGGGCTGCTGACGTCATCAGGGATTGTTTGAGATTGCTGCTGTCTCCTGTGTGAAGCCCTGTGTGGCTTAAGTAATGTAATGTCTGTTCGTGTAGCGCAAACATCTCTGCCAGAAAGCACTTCTGCCTGCGTCAGTGCTTTCCAGCCTCAAGTCCACACACCTGTCGCGTCACTCAGAGCTGCAGTTATTCTCTCTCTCTCTCTCCACCCCCCTCTCTCTCGCAATCTATCTCTCTCACCCTTCTTAATCCCTTCACTCTCTTTTTTTCATTCTTTTTCTTTGCCAATATTCCTCCTTGGCTCGCTCTCTATTTTTCGCTGCCCACCACTATACATTACCTTCATCATTCTTTCTCTGTCTCGCTCTTTCTCGCCCATCTCTGTCCCCCCAACAGGTTATTTCTGTCTCTGGAATGTGCCAGGTCTCAGATTTTTGTGATGTTAATAGGCCACTGACTCTCCAGTTGCACAGAAAGACATCACACCTATATATAGTCTCTTGGCGTGTGGGTTCTAACTAGACCTTATCCAACCATCTCCATTCTGAATGAGCCACTAGAGCAGGGTTTTGTTTGAGCTTCACCATTAAACCATTCTGTCAATACGAGTGTAGTAAAAACTAGCAAGCTTTGGAATAGAGCTGTCTTGGCTGATCTAGACTCCAGTGTGTACTATAGGAGCATAGTGCCACTAGCACTAAGTTTTTTTTTCCCTTTTCAACTATTTCATCAATGAAACTGCTATTTTCACTTTCTTAAACTTTTTACATCATGCCTCACAACACAATTACTACATAAGAGAGTGTTTTTTAATGTTTCCACCCAACAAGAGGGGAAAACACTTTAAAATTATGTTTAACATCATTATTTCAGTATTCTCTGGTTAGCTTACATGTATTCCAATGGTTAAATTTCTTTACTATGCAGCAATCATGCTATTTGTCCCCATTTAACATGGCCGCACAGAAATATTAAAATGATAATGATAACTGAATTTTGATAGTTTACTTTATCTAGGTATTATATATTATTTACAGACCTTTAAATCTAAAGCCATACACTAGTGCAGTGGTGTAGTGCTTCAGTGCATGCACAGGTTAAAAATAAGCCACTTAACAATCAGTTGTAGACAGTAATTTCAGAATTAGACCAAAGATAGTAGAAATAATTATACATTTTTTATCAGCTGCAGATACACTTTGCATCCATTTCATTTGCTATTGTGCAAATGGTATAACTGTCATATTGTCCTCGAAGTGCAATTCTTAAACCTGGAACCTTCTGACCTCAGGAGCAAAGTCCTAATCACTAGGCTACCACTGCCCCAACTGTATCTCACCAGTTCAGTGTATTAGTGGACAAACAAATGTGCAGACTATGGGTTCCCCAGCACTGGGACCAATGGGTTTGTTCAGTTTGGGATGTTTGTTTTGGCCAGATCAAATAACTGATTGACCTGTGGCTATAATCACATTAATGCTGATCCAGACAAGTAGCACTAATGCTATTATACTGAATATGATCATGTTTCTTCTTTCCTAAGCAAGGTTAACACTGGCAAGGTTCTTATTCCTTCACAGGAAAATATACTGTTTTGTAGGAGCTGCATCAGCGAGTCCTGGGAGGGTAATATGCGGGTGATATAGTCTTGTGTCTTTTAAATTAGCCGGCTCATGTTTCCTTTTTATTGTTCATTAATTTATGCATGTTCATCCACTGCACCACTGATCTCACAGTGCCATCAGTGACGAGCATGTGAAGAGCTGCATGCGGTCATTCAGAATCACAAAATCAATAGCTGACTGTGGAAGACAATATAGACAGTTACTGTAAATTTAAGTAATTTGGTTTATCACGTGTAGTTTAATAGGAAATGCACAGGTTCTGCCAAATGTTGATCAAAGTCGAGGCTTTTAAGGTCTGAGTGAAGCTGGAACGTGTCATAGATGATGTTCGGATACTTTTCGCGGACACTGTGTAACCACCTATCACTGTATTCTCTAGGGACTGATATATTTGGTTATTATATGTTTTCACTGAGACATGGAAAAAAATGTTTTCGATTGGAAAGAGATTGCAGATTGGCTTGATTCTAAACATAGAATAAATTGCTTTATGGATTGAGTCGAGCACGTTTCATAATTTGCAAGGAAATCACTTGCAGGCCTGCCATGATTAAAATTGATTATTAATTTAAATATGATTAAATGAAAATGTATGTTCTCAATGAATCAGCTTAGTAATCAGTTTCCATCTGAATGATGAGCATGGTATGTGGTGGTCATATTAAAGCTTTGCTTTGTGTGTTCTCCACAGGGGAGCTATTAGCCCTGAAACCACGTTTGTGAGCGTCACACCAGTAGGATCTCAAAGCTTGTAGTTTTACATTTCTTGTGTATATAATAAAATGCCATGTTTATTACATTTGAAATGAACAGAGGATATTGATAGTTAGGCTTTATTGAAGGATCCACCATGAAACTGTGTCCATGAAAAGTAGGAATAAGCCCCTGAATATGCTGCTATTCATTCACACTGTTCCTGCTGTGATACAGGGATTCACGATTTTTGTTGCTATGATGGATTTTTTGTCCATTTTGCGTGGTGTCGTCACATGACTCAATTGTGCAAATGAAGCTTCGAGACACTTCACAACTATCATGTAGTGAGGATTAGATGTTAAATGTGCACCCTCCAATAATTTTTTACTTATTTATTTATTTATCTATTTATTTATTTATGTACATCGCTAATCTTGTCGTGTTTAGTTATATGATATTCTTGCTTTTACAAAGGCTTGATCCATGGTTAATGTCATCTGAAATGATATTTTGCCACAGGAACGTAAAGTTCAGAATTTACCTCATGAAATGGATTGAATTGGTGGAGAGGTAACAGACAAAGAAGCAGAGAAGAAGGCTAGATTGCTATTTTAAAGACTTCATCATGACATCATGAAATGACTGCCACCCTTCACAAATACGTATATACCATTTATACACCTATTGCTCCCATATTTATTGACAGAAAGCTTCCACAAGCAAAGAAAACACACACGCACAGTATATATACAGTATATATATCCTCATTTGTTTCCCATTCTTCTGCCTGTGATTGGTTAATGGCCACTTCCCTTGCATTACAGCCTCATCATTCATTTATCATCTTTTCAAACAACACTGTATACACACACACACACACACACACACACACACACACACACACACACACACACACACACACACACAATGCGCTCCTTACCCT
>JBBIGC010000002.1:19461941-19476144 GCA_037576955.1 Lepidarchus adonis
CTCTCTCTCTCTCTCTCTCTCTCTCTCTCTCTCTCTCTCTCTCTCTCTCTCTCTCTCTCTCTCTCTCTCTCACTTTCTCACACACACACACATGCTCATTCGCTCGCTCACTCCGGGCTGCTATTGTCTGAGCAGTCTCCTCCTGAGCCGATTAGCCAGTGCTCCTCTTGGCATCTCCGTTTTTCTGTGCTGATGGTTTAGTTCCAGCTGTGATGCTCCGGCTGAGTGGGACTCCTGACCACTGGTGCTTTCAGGAGCTCTAAAGGAGGATAGGGAGTGCCATCTGCTCAGAGTTCTCATTTTGCTCTCTTTAGGACCAGTGATCGTTTCTTGTCAGTAGCTTGAGTCGCACCCCATAGTGAGTGATGGTGCAGTCTGTCGGTGTGGTACGGTGCTTTAAGTTTTAACTGAAGGAGAGAAAGCTCTGGCATATTCTGGAAAAAGAACAGCAACTCTTTCGAGAAGATGAACAATTTCCAAGAGTGAATTCCAAGAGCCCTTGTCAACTAAGACCGACTCCTTTCATCCTCTCCCGCCCACTCTGACAGCAACACTCAGCCTCAGGTCAGCACTGGATTGCGGTCATGTTTTTATTGATGCAGTCGGGTCAGCGCCAGGTCCAACCGTGAATCCCCAGGTGTCAGAAAACTCGGTCGCCCCGGCCGCCCCGGTCTCCCCGAGAAGAAGACCAGGATTGCTTCAGACCATGAAGAAAATTTGGTCCAAGAAACGCTTTCAGGTCAGTCCTGCATGTCTCACCCCTCGAAGTGCCACTGCCCTGGTTGGCACAAGTGTCTCAGTGTCAGAGTTTGACCCATATGTGCTGTGAATGTCGTGTGTGTGTGTGTGTGTAGGGAACATGAGGTTTGCCCCAGTTTTGGTTCCCTTGGCTTGAGATTTTCTCCGCCGATTCTCTGAGTGATGTGCCCCACCCTTCTCTTGTAAACAAAGCGAGTGTGTTTAGGTGATAGCGTAGAGGTGGTTGCTGAATACAAATACACTCATTAGCTTCATCAGTTTACTAAAGCATGCTGCTTCCCTGGGTGGAAACCCCAGATGTGGGGTGAAGTGCAAGGAGGATAATGATGACTGACTGTTTATTAGAAACATATTGTTGAATCGACCATTTGTTTTTGTTATTTTTTAATCAAATATGGTCTCCTACTTTCTTTCTAAGAATACATAGCAAATCCAACAGAGCACCCCACTTTCAGAGAATTATAGAGAAGGTTTTTTAAGAATCTTTAAGGTTTTTGTTTTGCATCATCAAAAAAACACATTCAAGGAATTGTTCAAGGAACTGATTAAGCATTAGCTACTCCACATGCTCTGCATAAATAGTGCCACTCCTAAGAGGCTGGGAAAACATATGGTAAACCAGCATGTAGGTTATTACAAGTCCAAGAGTAATAAAGCAAAATTGCTTGTAGCAGCAATCCCTTTATCCCTTATGTTGCAAATTGTACGTTTTTTTTCTCGAATACCCATTATGTTTGAATCCTTCAGCTGTAATTTACAGCATCGTTTTAAATTTCTAGGTTGATTTACTGATTAAGAACTAGTTCACAAGACATTTAAACCTGTATAAATATCTCGCATTCAGTGTTATCCTTAAAGGCAATGTTTCACATTGTTTGGCATTTCCTAGGCTGGGGTTAGGCTCTTTTGCTCTGGTATTGAACAATCCAGCAAGACTCCACACTGTTGTCTTAGATCAATACACCTCCCCCAACAAACAATGCTTAAAGGACAACATAAACTATAGAAACAAAAGAATCTGCTTGTCATTGGCCAAAACAGAAGGTCAGGGAGTTTTCCCCTTATCCAGGTCTTCTTGAACATCACACTGTCATTTCACAGGTGGGAAGATACGTGATTGTGACACACTCCCCTTTTTTCCTCTGCTCTCAAGGCTGATAGAAATCAGTGTGAGGAAGAAATGAAAGTGGGTGTGAAGGAGAACAGAGGGGAGAGGGCAGGAGAGGGGGATGGGTGAAAAAGAGAGATGATTGGATCTTTAGACAAGACGAGGAGCTAGACAGGTGGAGAAGACTGGGATGGAGACAGACATAGCTGAGAGAGCAAAACAAAGCACATGTTTTAATCTAACAAATTAATAACACTTTTATTGGGTTATTATTCATGGCTATAGTACTACTCAGACATTTCTTTTTGCTTGATGGGTTTAATGGGTTAACGTTATTTATTTATTTATATATCCTTTTGATAATTAATATGTTTCTCTCTTAATCTAGTAGAAACTATTGCTTGACATGATCAGACCCAGAAGCAAATCATGACAAAAAAATTAAAAAAATATCTGATTATACACATTATATTATATAACTCCCTTCTTTAATAATTTTGGCTGCTGACTCAAACCTGGTTGAAACAAAAGGGAACAAAATGCTGTGTGACTGTGGGGGACATGTTCTTCTAAGTGTGAAGTGATTCACTTGCTGCATGGCAGCTGTGTGTGATGAAAGCTGGATCGGGCGAAAATGAAATGGCTCAGTGACGCAGGGCTGATAAAGCCGAGTTAAAGCAGAGCGTAGACAACCATTCCAAGACTGTGCCCCCAAAACACACTTATATGCACAACCTGGGATGAAATTCACTAAACAAATGACCAAAGGCAGCAATGATTCATCAAAGTGACTATTTCTTCTGTTCATGGTGGATTTCATTTATCTAGAATGAATGACTCATTTGTAGCAGCACGGGAGCTCTCCAAGGTACTGACCATCTACATCTGGGATTTCCAAAAGCAGTTTGTTTAATATTGAAGATTTAAGAAATGGTTTTGTCTGGTCTATGGTGCAACATATAGCTTAAACATTGCAGAACAGACATCACAGTGCTTTGACAGTAGACATACAGTAACACAACACCAAATACGAAGTGGTCGTACTAGAAGTTGTTTGCTACAGATCGCAGGTGTTGTGAAATGAAATTAACTAATGTATAATATTAATTATGTTCTGAGAAAATAAGTGACTATTTTTCACACTCAATCACACACAAAGTGCACCACAACAAAATTGTTCATTTTCACCTCATTGGTGCCTGTCCTGGGACTGATCCCAGGGTCAAGGTCCTAACCAGTAGGCCAGCACTGCCCCTAAAATATCCCCTGCATTTTATACATCTGAGGCAGTGAACACACACGCCCACAGAAGTGGGCAGGCACTGTAGCAGATCCCGGGGAGCAGTAAGGGTGTAGGTGCCTTGCTCAAGGGCACTTTAGCCTGATTCTACTCAAGACCCTTTGCTCCCAAACCTAATTTTCTAACCATTTAGCCACAGCTGCCCCATTAATGATGTGGCTTTTTACAGTATAGAGTATAGAATGTGTGATTGAATGTAAAATTGTCAAATCTGGCAAGATGAATATTTGCAGAGATTGTGGTGGTCTTAGGAATGAAGCTTGCAGTTGTCAAACTTGTAGCTAAAAGGAAGTAAGGCTTCCATTCATTTTTGTTTTCTTTAGGACCAAGTAATTAGCCAAAGCTGCCTATTTTGGGTCTCTTTTCCTTTATACAGCCATGCATTCAGTGACTAAATGTCATCAGCGCAAAAAGTGGACGTGACCTGTTTACTCATATCTGACCCAGAAAGGCAAGTGTGGCTCTGCTCCTCACGGCACAGATGGCAGGCTGGAGATCCTCCCTGGGTGGCTGGCTCACAGTGAGACGAGTGTGTCTGTCTTTGGCTACACTCACTGGATGGCTGTCAGCTTGGAAAATGTAACGGGAGCTTGTTCACTCACTCTGTTAGCCACAGGTTTCAGAATGTCCTGGGACAAGAGAGCCGTTACAGCAACCCATGAATCCGAGACACTCTTCTGACGTCATGCCAACTCTCAAGCCCTCACCCTCACACCCACCTATCAGCACATCAGTCTGTTCTAGATTTCAGTTTCCTGTTATATACCAAAGGTCATAACCATTTCGGCCATTCCTGGATACTGGTTAGTTGGGTGGTAACAGTGAAGCCCGTAATTCTTAAATAAGGACATTGTAATGGTAAAAATTAAATTTTTTTAATAATATTATAATAATATGCTTAATAAAAAATTCAAGATGTTTTGCACGTTGAATCAAGTACAATCACTGTAGATGAGAGTCAAAATGATTAGTCTTTTTAGAATAAAATTGATTATTGTTAATATCTAACCCCACTGACTTCTAACCCGTCCTCTTCAAAGGAGACTGACAGTTTGAACGACTTTCAATATCCTAAAATAGAAATGTTAGCACTGCCTTGAAGTTTGATAACTATATGACATCAGCCTTTCTCTGGTGAATGACAACATGTGAATGTTGCTAAAAATAAAACAGTCCTTGATCATCTCCAATGTATTTTTAATTTCCCCCCGCACATTTCTGAGGAGCAGGTGCTCTTTACAATCATGGGCATTTAATTAACACTAAAATAATATTTCTAAAACCATATCATTTAGATACTCAGCGATGTTAGCCTTGAGGAACCTCAGTTACAAGGTTGAATAAATCATAAGAATAAACTGGCCATGCTCTTTTTTCAGACAAAATGTCTAAAACAGCTTCTGTAATGGTACTTTTTGTTGGACACAATAATCTGAGTCACTGCCATTTGACGTTCCAGACTAGACTAATTGAAGCACCAGAAGAATGCATCTCTTGTGTATTATGCATATCAGTTGCTCTCTTGAGTGCTACTTGCCTTTTCATCCATAAAATATGCCAAACGTGGGTTAATGACAAATTAACTGGCATCATAACATGAGTTTTGCTCTGCGTGTGAATTATTCAGAGGTTTTTAGAGGTCCATAAATATTGGGTGCAGCAGCAGATGCAGCCTTCTTCAGCCAAATGGACCATATCTGCCAGGTTTAACTAGCCTTTCCACCAGCCCAGTACTACAACAAATACAAATATCCTGGTGTAGACTAATAAGGGAAAAAAGTGGAGAAGCCAAATGAACCAATTTCAATGAAAAAGGACAAAAGCAGGACACACTCATAGACACAACACGAGGGGCTTTGTTAAAGGATACTGGGTTGGTGGGTCACTCTTGTGCTTAAAGCTCTTTCATCTCTCCTGGCCTGGATTCCTCACTTTCCTTCCTCTCCTAATGCCCTTCAGCACTGCTGCTACCTGCATACACTGCCACTTTGACATATGCCACCCATAGCTTATGCTGTTAGAAAACCTTATTCCCAGGAGCAGGGCAGAAATCTCTAATGTCATAGCCATTGAGAGTGCACCTCTCTCTGTAACTAATGAATTGGGAGTGACAGGAGGCATGCCGATTGTGGCTCCTGTCTCAGCCACAGCCTCCGCATTGCCTTATTTATTCCATTAAATTGGTAATAGACAGGGGAGTGTTTGGGTGGCACAGATAAACAACACACATTCTGCATTTCAAACAAGATAAATAAGTCGAAAATGAGATGTCCCAATGAACTAACACCTAGTACTCTTATAGTAAAAGGCAATTTGATGATCAAATAATTTTACAGGAGTCTACCACTCCATGAAGACACACTCTTTATTTCCCTAACCCATCACCTATCAAGTCCTGATTTTCAGAATTGGCAGCAGGTCCCGCAGAACATCTCCACCTCAGTATTTGACTTTACTTTTCCAAATTGAAGGACATAACACATGTTGGTGCGGTTTTAGGTCACCATTAAGGTTATTTATTATTATAATTTTTTAAAATTCAGCCAATAAACTGCATTTGTTAAAATCTACTAAATAATACGTACCCATAAGTGTTCTTTACTTAGAATTTATTGGGAATACAAGCAAATTGTTACTTTCATGTTGTCACAATCATTGCTAAAACCACATTCATAATACTTTACTAGCCTAAAATAGTATAAAAGCCAGATGTGCCCTGCAGATATATTCCTGATAAACTGTACATTCCACACAATGTTTTAATGTAAGAGCAAGAAAAAATGATATGTCAGTTTGAATTGAACAAAAATGTGTTCCACAGTCCATGTGACAAATTGAGTTGCCTTTATGTTGCTCATCTGTCATCATTAACAGCCCTTTTTCAATGGAGTGTTCATCCGTGCTAAAACTAACTACAACAAACAAGACAGCGGGAAGCATCCTAAAGAGGAAAACTGAAGCTGAAATGGTCATTATTGATTTAATTTAAGGATGACTGAGCATTGATCAATTGAAGGGTGGACCATTAGCTTCACTTTCTCATAACTGAAGACTAGAAAAGATGGATGGAAGTAAGGTTGGCTTTGTCACCATGATGTTATAGTGCATCTTTGATGCATGTGTATCAAAGCAAGAGTGAACAAGCAGCATTACATACAGCCATAATACAGCCATTACACACACTCTCTTGCAGTTTGAGTGTGTTTTTAGCATTTCAGACATTTCAGAAAAAGGTACTCACTGCACACGTGTAGAAAATGTGGTTCAGGACACAAGTGTCACCAACTGCCCTACTTTTCAGATTTTAATCTAGGGTAGCAGAACAAAGACTGACACCATAATGTAGCCATAGCGACAAAACCGTTTGGTCTTACATTCAGAATCACTCTTCATGGCATGGATAGCAGGCTTCCAGTGTGTGTGTGTGTGTGTGTGTGTGTGTGTGTGTGTGTGTGTTTCATCTTGGATGACTCTAGTATTACATTCAGCATGCTGAAAAACTGTGTTCATACACTGAAATGCTTTCTCTCTCTTTCTTTATTTCAGAAAACTGGGCACTCTAACCGAACGTTTGGCCGGTTCACCCATGGTGTGTTTGGTTTTATTGATAACAGGTTATTACAAAAGAGATTTTACAATCCCACCTTCAAGTCTGTCGGTCAGTGTCTGGTCTGTGTGTAAGACTGAGGATGCAGATGAGTTATAACATCCAAAGATCTGTGTAATTCCGTTCAAAAATCCCTGCTTCAGGTTCTTCAGGGATCATTTCGATAATATTTTTAACAATTACAAAAGCAAATTCAAAACCCTCAATTGTTTCTCAGTCCCTTTATCTGTCTTCTTTTCTAAAGTAAATGCCTTAGAGTAGGAAATGGCATTCTTTAATACAGGCATTCATTTCATTCTCACCTATATGGCACATATCCATCTATTCCAGACAGCACTATATCGCTCTTAACAGCATCCATTTTAATCTGGGTTATAAAGTTATTTTTAAAAATACAGTGAACCATTGTATCACCTTCATTAATTCATTATTATGTTTTCATTATTGTTCTATAACACATATATTTATATTGTTTCATATATATTCTTCTATGATTTTCTTAATGAGATGTTCTTTGGTGGATTTACTAGTGTGCTTATGATCTTTATTCTGTTGAAAAGTCTACCTTTGGTTAAAACTTCAGCTTTTGAAAGAAGACATCATATTATCTTCAACCAATCTTTAATATTATACAGAAATTAAGTTGATTAAATAAGTGACTACAAGCTGCCCAGTCCTTCAGGCAGCAAGGCAACCACAAACCATAACATTTCCTCCACCATGCTTCACAGTTGGTGTGGTGTTCTTACCCTGAAAAAGTTTCTTTGTTTTACACCACACAGGTGTACTGTTACTATGGCCAAACACCTCTATCAACAATATTCCAAAAGGTCTGGTCTTTGTATGTTATGGGCAAACCACAGTTTTGCTTGAATGTTCATTTTTTTTTAGAAAGCAAAGGTTTTTTCTGACAGACTTCATGTGCATGTCAAAGTTGTCAAATCTTTTTTTTTAATGTAGACATACTGTTTATATTCTAATAAAAACCCGTCTCTTATTGATGCCCGTTTCCAATAAACGGCAGGTTTGAAGAGATGTCGCAACAAATAGCTGCCGGTCTCCAATATTAGCCAGACTTTAGTGGCAATGTCTTATCTTCTGTTAAAATAAATGCGAAGAAATAACATTTTGTGGCCATAAAAACCATCACCATTCCGTCTGCAAGGCGATTAATAATAGTCCGTCTCCAACAAACACCTGTCTCTATTAAACGTTGGGCCATCCGATTATTTTAAACACTGGGGCTACTATTGGAAGATATACGGTATACACTTTCACACTTACAAGAGTTACCTGCCGATCTAGTCTGGGGTTCTTGGAGACCTCGCTTTACATTAAACTGAATCTGAATTTGTTGGGGTAGCTGGGTCTGGAGAAATTGTCAGTCATTTGAAATCATTTGAAATTTGAAGCATTTTTAGACGATTCTCCCTTCAGTGGAATGCTTTTAAATCCCTTGCCAGACCCAAAGGCATCCACAACCTCTTTTTCTGAAGGTTTTAGCGAATGCTTTAGATCTTGGCATGAGGACGGCACACATTTCAATAGCAAAGAGAACATGAGATATTTTAATATTCATATCTCGTCCAAGCAGGGTGGCATGTGAGTTTAATGGCCTATTTGATGGTAGGGTAAACACTGGTGATTTAATCTGAAACACAAATTCACCTAAACGACAGGGGCTGTTAATCTTATTTTATCATTATCTCACTTCACTCCTTTTATGCTCTGCTCTGTTCTGTTCTGTTCTGCTACTGCTGACAAATTTTTCTTAAGCATGTGTTAATATGGAATAGTAATAGAGATTATATCCATATTCATATTAGTTACAGTAATTAGATAGTTATTAGATAAATGAAGTTAACTACTAAGGATCATTTTTGCAGCTTCTCCAGCATCCTTATTCTTATTGCTGACCATATTGTGTTATCTCATGAACTGTAGTGATACACGATTGGTGTTTTTGTGTTCTTCAATAATAAATCTGTTTTTGTTATAATTGAATCACTAAATTTATTTTTAAATGTTCTTGTTCATTTTAGTGTCTGTGGTTCATTTTGTGTGTGTGTGTGTGTGTGTGTGTGTGTGTGTGTAAGAGAGAGAGAGAGAGCGAGAGCGAGAGCGAGAGAGAGCACGCAGGTAGTTATGCAAGACAGATTTGCTGAAATTACTGTCTGAGGAGGGTCTAATTAAGATGGAACTGACAATACTTCCGTTTATTTAGTAAATGCAAGGCTCTCAAATCTCTGCATTAATAATGCATAAAGATTATTTTGAATGAAAACTATTTATTCTGATGAGACTGTTATACATTATCTGCAGTGACATTTGCACTTTAACTGATGAAAGAAGGAATGTGTTTCCATATTAAATCTCTTCAAAATGAAATTGTCAATAATTTAGTAGACAGGGCCTTGTTAATGTAGACTACTCTTTATATTTCCTATTAGCATGTTGAGCTAGCTCTATGGTGACCACAACTTTACCTAACACAGCAGTATATTTGACCATGCAGCATTTCTTTGCTGTTTTACTAGCCATATTATTGAAAAAATTCATATAAAGCTGTAGAAGGCCATTGTACTATAGCAAATAATTCAAGTGCACTCTATGCTGCAGAACTTCACTTTATGCTTTAATCTCACTGCTCTTTTAAAATGTATTTATTATAATATTATGGAAGCTCATACACTGAAATATTCCATTGTGATATTTGATGAATGAATGTGAGTAGTACGTGTAATCGCTGTAAAAATCAGGCTTGTAGCAAATTGGTAGATTATGGTTAGTGAATCTGCTCTTGTGGATCCTGCTTAGTATTTTTACAGTTATGCTCCAGAACAAAGTCACCAAGAGTGTCTTTATGAACAAATGCTGGCTCATATAGAAAGTGATCTCTTGTAATTGGAAGAGATTAGCTGATTGTCACTCAGATCAGTCTCATTATGTGTGAAAGGCCTCTCATGGGGGGACATGGTCATTGTTGGCGTTTCCTTAAAGTGAACAAAGCACCAGGCGCAGTAATGATACTTACTGCCTTGATGGTTCAAAGGCCACTGTGTATCAGCATCAGGGACATCAGCAGCAGCAGCTTTGTCAGGAAAATATGCCACTCAGCATTTTTACCAATGACTGGGGTTGTATGACTGATTCACTGGGGGTGGGATTGGTTTCTATAGTAACAGTGCTTTCCTGTTTTCCTCTCCCTTCTGCCACTATGGAAGCGAAGTATTCCGCTCGTGCAGGAAACAGAGTTATGGTAATAACTGTTTCTCACTTGCTGCAGATTATTTCTACCCCTCCATCCCATTGTGCATCTTGTGCTTTCATCCCTTCACTCTGTGTCCAGTGAGGTTCTACCTTGTCCTCTCCTGCTGCACTTCACTTAAAGTAATAGAACTGAATGTCATCTCTCCTATTTATTTTTTATTATTTATTTATTTGTGTTTACTTCTCAGAAAATGTGAGATTAATCCAAAACTTTCATCTGTGAAGGTTGCTCATATAGACTATTTGTTAAAGCTATTTTCCAACTTGATTGCAGTCATCATTTCTCGTTTGGCAGCTTGTCCTTTGGGCCTGATTGGCTTGTTTCTCATTCCCAGACTCTGAAACCACAGAAGACGAAGCAGGTGAGCCTCAGATGGAAACCAAAGAAGGTGGCCGAGGTGTTCCAGATGAAGCCTCCCAGCGTGTGCCTGCAGGTAATTACATTCTCATCAATAACACATTGTCTTGTTATGATCACTGTTGCTTTTTCCCACCCCTCCATAAACCCATCGGTACCTGTTTGATTCTCGGTGGATGAACACAGAAATGATTTACTCACAGGTTTGATGTGGAAGCTTCAGTTTTATTTTCCCTTGGTGAAAGAAAATCAATGTCGTTTATCTTTGTTAATATTCTGTCTGGTATACTTCACACCAGGAAAAATCATTTTGTCAGCTCAATTACTTGTTTTATTTCTGTGCCAGACAAATATTGTTTTTGTAAGAATTTTATAAATCGTGTGATTTTTCTACTTGATTGGGATGTGCTTTTCTTTATTGATTTGCTTGCTGTATGGACCCTTAAATCGAACAGTGTCCCACAGATAGTAAGCCATCACAAGACATATACACTGTGGTTATAAAGGGATGGACATGGTCAGCAACAATGCTCAGGTAGACTGTGGTGTTTAAATGATGCTCAATTGGTACTAAGGTGCCCAAAACGTGCCCAGAAAATGTCACCCACACCACCTGCAGCCACAAGACACAAGGCAGCATGAATGTCTGAGCTGAAATTGAGTGACACCCAGTGTGATCTTCTTCTGCTGTAGCACATCTGTTTCAAGGATGGACATGTTGTGTTGTAAAAAATGGTTATTTGAGTGACCATTGCTTTTCTGTCATCTCAAATCTGTCTGCTTATTCTCCTCTGATCTCTGACATCAAGGTGTTTTCTATGCAGGTACCTCTCACTGGATATTTTCTCTTTCTAAAATATTCAGACCAGCCTTTCTGGCACCAACAACCATGTTCAATGTTGCTTAAACCTCCTTTCTTCCCTGTTCTGACACATAAATGCATTGAATTGCTGCCATATAATGAGCTGATGAGCTATTTTTGTTAACAAATTCAATTCAATTCAATTCAATTTGATTCAGTTTTATTTCTATAGTGCTCTTTACAACAGGTGTTGTCAAAAAGCAGCTTTACAAGGTGTCCAGTTAGTATTAGCTATATTTCTTATTTGGACTGTTTGAGAGTGGCTCATGATGATAGACCGTGGATACAGTATGCAGTCGAGTGAATTCTCATAGACAGTGCCTATTTTTGGCATGTTGCCAAATCTGAAGCCTTTGCATGGGCATGCAGATTCACCACGCACTGTACAAATTCTCAAAGACCTTCATGCTGTTGATTCTAACAGCGTTGTTCTTGACAGGGAGAATGTTTCCTGTTTACAAAGACAGCCGCGAGAGGCTTGTTCCTGTTATTCTGTTCAGGCACTTCGCAGGATCTCGGCAGTGGCACTTTCAGCTGTCATTATGTATTATGACAAAAGCCGTCCCAGCAGTCCCTGGGGAGAGGTGGTGGGAGCAGATTTGGGACATGTTCAAATGAAAGAAACAATATTTTCTTTCTTCTTTTTTTAAAAATCTTACATCATAGGAAAGAAGAAAATAGCATAAGGAAATAGCATTTCTACATCAAGAATTTTAGGGAAAATAAGAAATAGAGAATATTTTTTTTGCTTTCAGAAAGTGATGTATACTAAATTGTGTACGTAATGAACTTCATTTTCCATTTGTGTTTATTTTACTTCACCATATGCTCAGTATTGACTAATAGAAGGTGCATTGTTCCTCCAGGATCCAAAACCCACTGTTATAAAAACCTCAGCTGAAGCTTGATAAGCAACGTCCACAATCCACAAAGAAAAATCGAAGGACTAAATGTTTCAAGGATGTGGAGGAGCAGCACGATATCCTGTGGAGATGTGCATATCAGATTGATTTGATGTGTTAGGAAGGCCTGATTGTGCCTAGGTGGGTGGAGGCTTGGTGTCAGTGAAGCTGATGGATCATTCTTGTTTATATTGCCTCCTATTCTGCCTGCTTCAAGCTGTGCTTGCCCACTGGAATGAAAGGGTTTCTGAGAGTTGCAAGCTCCTGCTGAGGGCATGCTGTCTGCTACTCAGCCCTCTGAAAATGTCATGCACCTGGTGTTTGTATTTTTCCCTACTCAAACATGTAATCCACTTACTGCAGATTCCTTAAAAGGACAGAGCCTAGTCAGGCAAATTCCTCCAGAATTTTATCCACTTAAAGACTGTTTCTTTTGACTGGGTTATGCCAGTGTTATTTTACTCTGCACAAGTTATAAAAGCAAAGTATGATTTGATACATGTGGTTATGCTAATGTAAGATATATATAGAGCATCAGCTTATCACTTTCAAAGCCATACATTTTCTTTTTTATGCTCTAGAAATGCATTATACAAAAATGAAAGACTGAAATGACAGCACTTCTCTGAAGGACGGTTTTAATGGCATCTCAAACTTATTAAAGGAGACCTATTCAGTCTTATGTTTTATATAAATCTGGCACAGTTACACATACTTGTATCACATGCCTTTGGACATGATGGGCACTACTACAAAGATAACTCTCTTCTTCTTGACTGTTGTTTGAGATAATGGAGATACTATGAATTCAAATAATACAGTGTTCATTTAACCCCTTTCATACCTCTGCTCCTGGCAGCCCAGCATTACTTTTATTGACAACCATCCAGTAACTGGCATGGCTAATTAGTCACATTTCATACTATGTGTCCTGATAATGGAACTAAATGTATCTGTACAGTGGCTGAATGACCATTAAGGAGAACTCTGAACCCAAACCTGTGATCTTCAAACAGCTCACAAGATATCACGTATTTTTAACACTACATTTCTTCCCCTCTCATTGCCTGAACACAAAAATGATATAAATTATAACACAAAAAACCTTTATTTCACTCATGGTTAGTGTTTTGCCGAAACCATTTATTGTCAAACAAATGTGTTTACTCTTTTTAAATTGTAATGACAATGAAAACTACCCAAATGATGAAAAGTTTATATACTCCTGATAACATGAAAATTTTGTGATGGGGAAAGCAAACATTTTTTCAAAGGATCTGTGGGAAAAGGTAGTTGAACTCTATAAAACAGGAAAGGGATAACAGAAAATATCAAAGGAATTGAGAATGTAAATCAGCATCAGTGTAAAATCTGGAGTTCTGTTGAAACAAAACCACGGTTTGGTAGACGAACTAAACTTTTAGTCACAACTGCCAGAAAAAATTTTTTTGGGATGCAAAGAAAAACCCACAAATAATATCAGGTGAAATACAGGACTCTCTGTAAAAAATGTGGTGTGGCTGTTTTAAGATGCACACTAAAGAGGCACTTGAAGAAAGATGGGCTGCATGGTCGAGTTGTCAGAAGAAATCTATTACTACACAAATGCCACAAAATATCCAACTTACAAAATGCCAAACAGCACAGAGACAAGCCTCAAACCTTCTCCCACAAAGTCATTTGGAGTGATGAGACTAAAATTGAACTTTTTGGCCACAACCATTTGGCCACAACCATAATGGTTAATGTAACGTTAAATTAAACATTAACGTTAAATTTGGAGAAGAGTCAAGGCCTATAATGAAGGGTAAACCATTCCTACTGTAAAACACAGTGGTGGATCGCTGTGTGAGCTACAAAGGCACAGAAAATTTGGTCAGAATTGATGGTAAGATGAATGCAGTAGTTTGTCAAAAAATACTGGAAGAAAAATTGCACTCATCAGCCCAGAAGCTGCACTTGGGACGTACTTGGACATTCCAACATGACAATGATCCAAAACACAAGGTCAAGTTGATCTGTCATTGGCTACAGCAA
>JBBIGC010000002.1:19476415-19489338 GCA_037576955.1 Lepidarchus adonis
TCATTTTGAGCTGTCTGATATTATTATCGTTGTTGTTGTTGTTGTTGTTGTTGTTGTTGTTGTTGTTGTTGTTGTTGTTGTTGTTGTTGTTGATGATGATTTTATTATTACTTTAAAATTTGAAGTTGAAATCCATTCTGTTCACTATTTCAATTCCATGAGAATGTGTAACCTTGCTGCCCGACACTGCAGCACCTCAGTGTATAGTGTGTTTCTGGTTTCACCTTTCCCATTTCACTTTTCTACAGGTGAGCGGATGATGGACGTGGCAGCAGACGCGAGTGGTCACTGGGCATCCAGTGATAACACGGTGGTGGAGAAAGAGGCGTTGTCCCTGGGATCCAGAGCACCGGGGCTACAGCACGCCAGGCAAGCCATCGGCCGGGACCCAACGGGAACCCAGATCAGACACCTAGGGGTCGAGCCGCTGATTCGGGCGTCCCGCGCCAATCTGTCCCGGCCAGTGTGGGGGTCTGAGGAAAGTGTGTCTTTAGCTAGTGATTACTATGGTAGCACATTCAGCCTTTATAGAGGAAGGACTTTTTCTATTCCCCTGTAAATAAAACCATTCCTGAGCTAAAAAAAAAAAAAAAAAAAAAAAAAGATAATAATAATCAAAATCCCCTCAGAAGTTACAACAAACAGTAAAATCAGATCAAACGGCCAACAAAAGACGTTATCAGCCCCTTGTCCCAGTCCCGGTGCCACAGGAGACCGCTCACTCAAACATGGCTTCTTTAGTATGTGCTGAGGATTGAAGGTGATGGAAAAAGAAGCAAGGGCATAACCCCTCTCTCCCTCTCTCACACAGCATCAGAGTGGTGAGCAGTGCCCCTCTGAGGCAGCTTACATCACCACAGGACCAACAGAAGACACTGTGAGTGGGCTGTCTGAGTTTGGACGCCGTTCAGTTCAGCCCACAGCGAGAGAGCAGCATAAGCTGCCAAACCTATTACAATTAGACATGACTCACTCGCAGGTGGAAGTTCAGTAAACTGAAACAATGACACGTTGAAGTGAGCAGATACTGGAGCGAAGCTAGCCGTCAGCGCTGAGGAACACAACAAAGCCTGTTTTGTTGTTTAGCCTTTTTTGTGTGCTCCTCTTTTAGCTGCAAATATCACAGTTACATAACTTTCAAACTGCAGCTTAAAAAGTGGAAAAGTTGAGCATTTGTGATGTCAAGTCTTTTTTGTGATGCTTCCCTATGGTGTTAGTTTGATCTGAAAGTGAAATGACTATTTGTCATTGTGAACACACTCAATCACACGAAGTGCACTACAACAAAATGTGACCTCTGCATTTAACCCATCACACGTGAGGCAGCAGGCAGCTATAAGCAGCACCCAGGCAGCAGTGCAGCTTTTGGGTTTCTCTGTGGTGCCTGGACCAGGACTTGAACCTGTGACCTTCAGGGTGATCTCCTAACCACTAGGTCACCACTGCTCTAACAATGAGACATTAAAACAAGAAAGAGGGGCTCTGAACCTATCACCACATTTCCTCAGCACGTTTGCAGGCAGCCATGTTGTAGCCAGGGTCAACTGTGTACAACTGCCCCTAATGATTGAGTCAACAGATACTGCCCCCTATCTCCAGTGCTCAGCTCTCGTTCAGAACTACATGTCACCCACCAGTCATTTGCCACTAATAGTTTCTAATTGAAAATCCATGGCTACGTATTCACGCTCAGTGCTACGGTCATTTACTGGCCTTTAGATTTGATCACTTCAGCATCAGTGTCACTCTCATTCCATCTTGTCCTTTTTTCTCCATTGTGGTCACACTCTCATCTGTTGGCTCATGTGACACACTGTTGAAGGAACACACAAGCTGCATAATTTGATAGTTGCAGTCTGGTCCTGTCCATGTTTGAAGCTTAGGTAACATTAATGGCTCTGCCTGTGAGATGGCAGGCATGGAGCATTGTCATCATTGGGAAACTGGCCTGGCCTTTAATGCTCCCAGCCAGTAATCTTGTGTCAGATCAGTGTTATGTAATGTACCGGCTGAGGGTCTGTGTGAACAATGTCCTTTCCTGTAGGGCAGCACTTATCTCACAGTGCTGCCGCTGAACGCTACTGAACTATGTGTTTTTAAAATGGAAACGTTGATAAATGTTCATCACTGCAGTCAAATGGGTAGAGTAAACTGTTCAAAAGTGAAAACTCATGCATTGTCCATGTATATGTCCTGTTCTTATCATCATACCTGTGCTCAGGATTATTATGAACCATCAAAAAACAAAAAACGCAGGTCCTCCATTGAAACATGGGGTGGAAATAAAACTGCAGAAAGCTTTTAGCTATTTCATTTCCATAAGAATGTATCGTAACTCACAAAACAGATAAATTCATTCTCAAAATTAAAATTATTTCTTGTATTACACAAGTTAATTAGAATGTACCACCTCCCCGACCCACAGTTACTGCCTTCTTTGTGCCTCATCTAGATTTATTTTCCTTTAGTTCATACTTTCCTTTGACTCCCCATTGTCCATATGCAAAAATCTTTTGAGTTTTCTCTATTTTTTTTCTATCCACACAACAATGGATGCAAAATTACACAAATTTGTTGCTGCTGTTCTTATTATTTGCATCACATTGTATGTGTGAGGTGCCATTGGCCCCTTTGGGTTTTCGCTAGTTACTCTGCATGGTGTTTCTCCAGCGCTTTTTCAGCATGCTCCTTGTCTTTGCATGCTCTTAATGCAAAAGCTTTTACACGTTACAATACGTTGTATTTACACATCAGCTGTTACAAATGAGCATATTTTTCATGACATACATGTGATTTAAATTCTGTCCCTCCATTTTATGTAATAACTGTATCATTAAATGGACTTTTGTTCCCAGTCAGCACAATAGAGTACTGGACATAAGATCTGCCAAACATGTATCGTAAACTAATACTGTATAGCCATATAGTCATCACAACAATGTAAATCTGTTTATCTGAAATAAAGTTTTAAATGTAGAAAGAAATCTTAGTAATGAATGACTATTATTTTCCATTTCCTTAAACAGTACCACTACAATTATCATATAGGCTGTAGGTTGCCATTAAATGCTGATTTTTGTTCCCAGCATACTAACTTCACCAGCTCCTACTAAGCAGCATCCCAGTTTGTTTGGTTTGTGTGTTTTTTCTTTCCAAACCTGAGCATGGCCATGTTCTTTTGCATGATTCTGACACTGCTTGGGTGATGTTCATGCAGTCTCTTACACTGGATTTCTCATACAACAGGTTGGACCATCTGCAAGCTGGGAAGGAATTCCATGTAGTACAAGCTTTAAGTTTGCTTCAGCACAGTCAAGTGACTGCAGTTTGCTTTGTGCTGTGTAAACAAGAACGATATTTATGTTTTATCACTTTGGATGTTTTCCAGCACGCAGCCATTTCAAGTAGTCCCCTTGCTACAGTCTTTTTGATGACTCAACATTAATGTTCATGTGCTTGTTCTAAATCCCAATTTGTAACCTTCCCAGCTCTGACAGTTGACTCATGACTTAAATGTGTGGAAATCCAGTGATAAATGGTGGTCTAGTCCAGTGTTTTTGGAAGGAATAGGCTAGTAGGCACCGTTTAATCTGGCTTGACAGTTTAATCTGCCCTCATGCAAAACCTGTGATGATAGATATATCACATTTGGTAATGCGCTGAAACCTGGTCTTGACTGTCACCCCAAGACCAGCTTGAAATACATTTCTATTTTTTTCATGCTTTGAACATCCCCTCACAGTATTTACCCAGTTTTATCAACATGAAACAAATTATTTGATCTAATTAACGGATAACCTTCATCTTTTCTTTGGTTGTTTCCCCTTTTATAATTGGGAAATTTAGAACTTTGCCCTTATCGTACACCCTCCACCTCCCGGTCATAGGTGTCGTTCAAAACACTACAAAAAAAAACCCAAAACAAACAAAAAATAAAAATAAAATGACTTTATACAAGCATCTACAAATTCCTGCTCCCATACATGCAATGTCTTACAAAAAAACGGCTCTCTGGCCCCCTGTCCTCTTCCAAACAGCTGGGCTCCTCCCCTTTATTAACCCAGTACTCTAACAGAGCATTTCCCTTAATCACCTTCTTTTAGGAGCCAATCTGAAGAGGTTTTGAGAGAATCTCCCCCACATGTTCTCCCTCCTCCCTCCCCTAAAATTGTCCACTCGTCTACCTCTCCCATGCTTGGCCGTTCTGGTTCAGGCCCCCTCACGCCCCTCACCCCACGCAAGAAAGCCATCGTGCCGACTGACTATCAAGACACAGTACCTGGAGAGTTTGAGGAGAAGATTAAGCAGCCCAAATCCTCAGGCATGTCCCAGAGCAGTGCACAGGATTCTCGACCCCAGACTCCTGTCAGCGAGTACTCACGGAAAGACTTGACCCCACGTCCCTCACCTAAACTAATGCGTGCCAGTTCCAAGATCATTGAAAAGGTCAGAGTTTTTGAAGAGAGGAGAAGGAGCATCGACAACCCTGAGGGTTCCATCTCTGGACGCTCTTGGGCAGGTTTCAACAGAGCCCCTTCCATAGACTCTGATGAGGGAGGAAGCCGGCTAGGGATCTCAAGAGAAAGTTCCAGAGAAGATCTCCATGAAGCTTTGAAGGCGGATGCAGCCCAGAGAAGGTCCGTGTTCAGGCATAGGGCTGCTTCTCTGGAGGACAGACCTCGTTACACCCAGAAGGTTCAAGACATTGAGAATAAATTCACAGAGGAGCTTCAGCGCATCAAGAAACTTGTGGGGAAACCACACATGAAGAAGTCCTTCTCCACTGAGCAGCTCTCCACATTTCACAGGAGCAGGCAGCCTGTGAGAAAACTGGAGCCTATTCCACCTCATGTTCTTCAGAAGCTGCAGGACCGGGAACGTGCTCAGGAGGAGCAAGAGAAGAGACAGAGCGAACGAGTGAAAGAGTCTTCCCCACCAAAGTCACCAAAAGTACAAACCACACAGCTGCCTCAGGAATGGGCATTAAAGGAGAAGGGAGTGCGAGTACCGTCATCTGTGACAACTAAAGCAACCAGCCGAGTGGTAGAGGAACCATCTCCTCCTGAGGCCATGTCACCATCTGAGTTACCTGGACAAAGGTCTCCCAGGCTATTACATGGGCTTAGTAAGCTGAGAGAGAGCCCTCAAAGGTCTCCAACTAAGGAAATCACTTTCATGCCTGAGGAGCAGCCCCGATCCCCTCGCAGGACAAGAGCAGAGTCTCCATCTAGAAATGCCCTGGAGATGACCTTACGCAAAGTAGAGCCAAGGCCAGCGAGCCCTCTCGTAAAGAGGGTTGTCCATATCCAGGAAATCTCATTAGTCCACACAGAGGATGAATCTGTGAAAAGAAAAACACCCATAGAGCTCACAGTGCGAAAGTTGGAGAGACGGCCTGAAAGTCCTCTGGTTCAAGCCGAAGCAGTAGCAATGCATGAGCATCCGCTCCAAGCACCTCCCAAACCACTGAGGCTTTTGTTATCTTCTTCTGAAGAAGAGAAGATGGAGGTGGATGTGACTCCTCCAGCTCCAGCCCCAAAGCTCACCATCCCTCAGATTATTGTTGAAGAGGAGCCTATGGAGACAGACGCCAGCACAGTTCCACAGAGTGAAAAAACAAGCAAAAGCCCCAGCACCAAAGACGAGAAACCACAGAGGATTAAAGGGAAGGGACGCAGACAAAGACCCATGTCTCCAGAATTAGGTGGGTGTGTTGCATTCACAACTGATATCAATTTCACAAAGGAATCTAGGTCAATGGCTAACAATCTAAAATTGAACATGTTTTTGTTTAGAAATGTTTAAAAATCCTGTGCATTTTTAAAAACATGTGTATGGATGCCATTCGTAGGGTCTCTTACAATAGTTGGACCTTGGAGAACATTTTAGCTGTTCTATAATTGTCTACTATTGCTCATTGTACAATATACAAACATCCCTTGCATTTTAATTGGTGCATTTTAGGATTTGACAGTGCACGAGTCTGGCTGTAATCTGAGAATGCTAAAGAAATGCCCTGTTTCTTATAAATGTAGTTCATCACAGTTGATGAATAGAGCACAGGTACAGATCTCTCCTCACACCATATATTCTTCCAGAATCTTCTGATGACTCCTATGTATCAGCGGGAGAGGACCCTTTAGAGGCCCCAGTGTTTGAGTTTCCTCTTCAGGACATGGTGGCCTCCTCTGGGGCTGAAGTGCTCTTGAAATGCATCATTGCTGGCAACCCTCTCCCTGAAGGTAGGTCCTTCTGGCTGAAGTGAATAGCATAAATGTGAAACCATTTGCATAAATACTGACTGCTTTTGTCCCTAGTTAATGTAGAGTTAAGATAGAATTATGGTGGAACTGAAAGAGCAGCCAAATTTTTTAGCTTCAATTCAAATGTGTATTAACTACTGAAGATGCACTAACTCAGTAGGTTTCTTCATGTTTAGTGATATGGATGAGGGACAACGTGGAAATAAAGAGCAGTCCCACACATGTGGTCAAAGTGGAGGGTGAGAGGCATTCACTACTTATCAAATGGTCAAAGCCAAGCGATGCCGGGACTTACACTGTAACTGCCACCAATGAGGTGGGCAAGGCCTTCTGCAATGCCACCCTCTTCATCAAGTCAGGTAAGTGCTTCCAGCTATGCCTGTCAAGGTTGAGGTGTCACACCTTATTCAGATCCCAAGAGTGAGCGAAATCCTCCAAATTTGCTGCGATCATAACATAATTTCAAGCTTTTTTCTGACAGTAGCCTAGAGTCTAAAGTCTGATTCGTATAGATATTTAAAAACTCACACAAGGAGGAGATCATCCTCCATCCTACTGCTAAGGTGCATGAAAGGTTGCATTTAAGTGCATAGAACCATGCAGAACAAATTAAGAAACAGTCTTCCTTTAGGTGTGTGGAATCATGCAAGGAAATATATATGAAAGGAGCTGAAAGGTGACATACCATCACATCCTCAAACATCAGAGCTGGGTGCTTTCTCTCAGCTGAGGGGGAGGCTTTTTGGAGGGTGATGTGTGAGATTCTGAGAGGGGAATTTTAGCACCTCTGGTTATTTCAGTGGGATCAAAGGATGAGGCAGTGAGTCACTTCATCAACCTACGTTAGTGCGAGGTCTGAGTGAGCCGCTCAGTGCTGATGATAACTCACGCCTGGAGTGAGCTAGTCATTAATGTGACTTGAACACTTTCCAGCTTACCTTCCTACCACCTCTCTCCATGCAAGGCCTCCATTCTCTTTCTTCAGCTTACATCTCCTGCTTTCTCTCCATCTCACTTCTTTGCTCTCTCTCTCTCTCTCGCTCTCATACTCCTTCCCTCTTTTCCCTCACTCTCCAGGCATGGCTCCGTAGCAGTAGTTACCATAGCAACCTAAATGGGACTTATGAATTGTTAACGGAGTGTTGCTGATGAAATTCAAAACAAATTCTCGAGCACTTGTTTGGAGATCACGGCAACCACACGCGGTGGACTTTCTGTAATCACTGACTTCCTTTTTTGCAGAGCTCTCGTGCAGTCTGTTGTTATTCTGCGGCTGCTTTTAGTGAGATGTGCAGCCGAATGAACTGGAAACACTAACTAAGGCCTCTAATCACATTTAGCCAGATGCTCCGAGGCTTCATCTGATGCAATCAAGCCGCCACAGCACTTTTCAGCTGCTATCATTACAGAAAAGCACCGTTTGAATGAGACTTAGACTGGATCCTCATTTATTAATCACAGCAGGGAAATTTCAACCGCATTAAATATTAAATAACCATTATAGAGATGGGGAAACATATGTTAATGTGTTTTTTCTTGTTATATCAAAGGAGGTATGTGCAGGTGTGGTAATTTCCCTTAATTCATTTGAATGGTACAGTCTCATACATCTCTGCATGACCAAAGTGAGATACAATTTATCCATCTGCATGACCATCTGACCATTAAAATTCAAGTTCTGTCCTGTTATTTGTATATCCAACCCATTATGAATAACAACTCACTGAAGCTTTTGTATAAAATCACAGGCATGTGTGGATTGCAGATTGCTTATTTTCATTCCACATTGTTCCAGTAAAACTTTGTAAAAGTTGTAAAACTTTTATTTCATAAAATTACATTAAATAAGTTAAAAATGTAATTAAAGTTAAATTAATCCTATTATAATTTGGAGAAGAATATATCATTGGATTATTTAAATGTTTTATAAAGGTGTAATTTTCTGTTTATTTTATTATCTTGTGTTTTCATAGAAATAAATCTTCTACTAAGACAATTAACTAGTATTTTGACAAATTATTGATATACTTCATATTTCATTTTTCACAAAACCTAAAATGCACTTTTAATATCACCACAAATATTGTCATGTAAAGTAAGTTTTCATTGGATCTATTTGTCTGAAATGTAGACAGACTAAACCAGTGTTTGACTGAACATTTAGTGAAATGACACTGTATAACCTCTGCCAGGGCATAACGACATAATGTAATGTATAAATAGGATGGTTGCTATGAGAGACCTTGCATGGCTGTCTTCTCTACTTAAATAGTTCTTAATGGGAACCAGGAGGAGCTCCTGTGCGTACAGTGTCAGCGTGCCTTTGCTGCATGCTTGCTGGAGTCTCCATAAGTGTAACACTGAAAGAGAACGAGGAAAATGGGGGATAAAGTAGGAGGGGGTGTAAGAGACCTATTTTCCACAATAGATTAATGGTCAGATTCCTAGGGGTGGTCAGAGAGGGGCTAACAGTTTATCACAAATGTGGTCAGGATTTAAGCCACATCTGAGCTCCTAAACTTGGTTACACACAACATCGTAATCTGGCCTTGGGTGTCAGGACAGGTAAGTCTGGAATGTTTTTTTAAACTAAGAATTTGTTTTATTAAAATTTTAAAAAACTGAAACAGAGAGTTTATGTTAAAGAAAGCTATCAAATAAATAATGGTGGAGTATTGAACCACTCAGTCTAAAAAAATTTTCTCTTTTTTTCTAGTCTTCTTTGCACTTATTAAGTTTTTTGTAGTTGTTTTTTTCAATCATGCATGCATTTCTAGAAGATTCAGTTTTTTCAGTTTTAGTTTGCATGTGGCTGGTGCACTTTCTAAATGTCAGTAAGCATGTGAATGTGAGTTGCTGTAATACATACTTTGCATGATGTGGTAAGCAGAACCCAGAACACTGTGTCTATTTATTCCCCTTAGTGCACACTAGCACTAAGTTACGCTGTTAACTTGCTAGCAGAGGGCCTCTGAGAGTGAAAATGTTTAATAAAAACTCTCACTTGTTGATTTTTGCTTGAATAATTGGATTGCATGTCATAATTTTATACTCCAGAGTCATTTGCTCATTTAGAGTTTGGGGTTTTTACTCATATTGATTAATAAATATTGAGAGCCTGTGATATGATTTTATTGCAACCAGAACACTATATTTCCAGAATTTTGCATGTTCTATACTTTTCCAGGGGGCTTATTCAGAGGGTGTAGCAGTAAATCTTTACAACCCCAAAGTCAATACTCTTGGTCTCCCATTCCCAAAGAAGGACAAAGTCTCACAAAAGTACATTGTCAACAGAGCTCTCAGAGAATCTCCTCATTCTCCCTTCAGACTTGTTGAAGATTAGCTTTGGCATTACTGGATTTGCTCTGTCCACAGCCACCTGCGGCCCAGAAGGGTCACTTTTTGTTTAACCTTTGCTTTTTACGTTTTACTTCCCTCTAATCCTGTCCCTGCATTCAGACTCAAAAGCCTATCTTACACAGACAGGAGAGCACCCAGAACATTCTCTGTGGATTTCATGCTTTACTGAGCATGTCTGGCAAAAATGAGTTTTCCCATGTTATCAGTGGTTTAGAATTACTGGAATGAATAGTATTAGAAGGGCACTGATTTAAAGTCACGTAATGTGACGTGGCCATACAGGTTTAATCCATTAACGGTTCAATATTTTGTTAAAATAAGAACACAAGAACCCACTGTCTTTAAGCAATAACCCACTCTTTCATCCTGCTGGTGTGCGTTCTTCCATCCTGCTGGTGTTTGTCACACCCAGTACAGTCATGTAGGGCTGTTTGATTTGCTTGTAAATGTAAATTAACCAATGATATAACTACATTTTGACATTTATTCATGTCTGACCCATGTGTGTTCTCTTCAGAGCCCAGTCAGGACCCAAGGGGAAACCTGGGTGTACCCATGGATGTCAGCAGCCCTATTACCTCTGATGAGGAGTACCTCAGCCCCCTGGAAGAAGGCATGGACTTTGGGGTGACTCCATACCGTGGGCCTGAACCTCGGAAGATTATAGACACTCGATTCAAAGAACCACCAGCATTTCAGGTGCTTGTAATAGACTTATTCATTAACTACTATAAATACAGTATTAAATGATCTGATGATTAATTCTTTTAAATATTTGAACAACAAAACATTTCACATACTTTGATACAGTGCCAGCATATAAAGGTAATCATTCTTTAACAATTCACAAATAGAATTGACACCTTGTAGTCATTTTTATAATTAAATAAACGAAAAACATATCAGTCACATGAAAAAGTAAGTACACCCTAAGGTGCCATTGATTAGAAACTTTTGCAGCTGTAACCTTGCTTACCAACCTGACTTTTGGCTGGTTTTCTTTTTGGTATTGTTAACATGTCTATTAATTATGCTTCAGAACAACAATAATGGATGTAAATGAGTCTGGAAAGGGACCTAAACATTTGTAAAATGCTAATAACTTGAAATAAATCATTCTAATGTAAAAAACAAAACAAAAAACAAACACCTACAAGTGATGTACATTTCAAACAACTGCCAGTTTGGCCAGGACTGGCCAGCCCTGCAAATTCAGACTGAAAGTAAGCTGTCTAACCTGAAAATAAACGTTCAAGATATTCATACCTTGATTATGTGATCAGATGGTAACTGTTGGTGTGAAAGTCCAATCAGAAACTGGACAGATTGGACAAATTTAACCTACATATCAGAAAAAGGCTTTCCTCTCCAAAAAAGAACATTAGAGTAAGACGACATAGATCAGACCAGTTGGACTAATAGTTTTGGCCACAGTAACATTGCACAGCCTGACATAGACCAAAGATTGCTTTTCAGGACCAACTATGAAGAAGGGTGGTGGTATGTTATGAATGGTTTGCTGCCTTAAGGAATAGACAGCTTCCAGTCATTGATTCAGCTATTAATTCATATGAAATAGTGCTTGAAGATAATGTGAGGCCAAAAGTTGAACTGGATGTGGGCTGTTAAAAAAGATCTTAGTAATAATCACACATCAAATCTACCAATGATTGGTTTTAAACCCTATTGATTATTAGAACATACAAGAAAACTCTCAAATACATGATCAGCTCAATGAAGTTAGCATTGAAGAGTGGGCAAAACTAGTCAAGAGACTGGTGAATAATTACACAAAATACCTATAAGAAAACGCATCTGTTTATATCTGTATTGATCAAATATCAAATTGTATACATTATTGTAAAGCTATTTTTCTCACCATTTATTTTAAAGTAAATCACCTTAAAATTTAAAGCTGAAATGTTTGTTGAATTTGGTTTCAGTGTATAGTGTTTTGTGTAATAAACCATGTATGTAACTATCTTCTATCTCTACAGGCAACTATTGGAGATCAGACAGTCGTAGAGGGACAAGAAGTGACCATGTCTGTTCGAATGAGCGGGCAGCCCAAACCAATGCTCTATTGGTAGGTTTCTGTCATGGATCACAGTACTACAACCTTTTGATCATATTCGTTCTTAAAATCCCACTATCGGGAATATTTCACTATTGGAAATTATACTCGTGCCAAATATATAGGAAAAGGGAAACAGGAAGCTACAATAACTGGAAGCAGCCCAAGAAAGGATGGAAGTATGTTTACATTGTTTTTGTCTTCATCTGTGAGTTGGATACAGATGAGGAAGTTGTAAAATAAAACATATTAATTCCTGAATGTTGCTTTAAAGGAATTCAGGAAGCAGATTTTGGAGGCTCCATACGATGAAAAAACAAAATGTTCTTTCTTTTTTTTTAATGAAAGAATATGATGCAGTATAGAAGATAATATTTCTAAATGTACATTTTAATCCCTAAAACATACAGGTCATATTAAGGATCTAACCTGATAAAAGAACAAAATTTGAAGCCTAGGCTGTTTTTTGAACGGGAAAAGGGGCCAGAAAGTAAAATTAAATAAAAAAAAAATTAAAAAAACATCTTGTTAAGTTCTAATGGATTAAAAAAGGTTGGAAAATGAATGTGTTTGGTTGTTTTTGGTTTATTAAAGTTTATAAATGGACCTCAAGTGTAGAATATAGGCCCCATTATTCTTGAAAGGTTATTCAAAATACAAGCACAAATTACTTTTTCTCATTTTGTTTTGGAATTGGCTCATACAGCATGTTCTAGCTTTTAATAAATCATTTTTCTCCTTCATATCCAGGCTGAGAGACAGAGTGACCATAAAAACAGGCCCTCGACACATTGTCCGTGAGAATGAAGATTTCAGCTGTGAGATGGTAATAAAATCAGCTGTAAAGTCTGATGCTGGGGTATACACATGCAAGATCATCAATGAGTATGGCACCAAACAATGTGAAGGAAAACTGGAGGTGAAAGGTGAGACCTCAGCACCTCACAACCTCTTAGGGCAAACGTCTGCAGCAGTTTCAGGCTGAAGAATGTTCTTAAATGTATCAAAATAAATAAAAATAGAGTGTAATCAAAAAGAGTATGAATATTTAGGTCACATTTGTTTTTTTAGTAATCATTATTGAAGACAAAACTTATGTATAAATAAACAATAACGAGGGCTGAGGGCCAAAAGGAGAGCCAAAACAACAAAAAAATGACTTTCTGTACTGATTTAACCTATTTAAAGCACAATTATTGATACAGATGGATGACATGGTACTT
>JBBIGC010000002.1:19520755-19538075 GCA_037576955.1 Lepidarchus adonis
CTGTATACAAATCTTACAATGTAGTTAAAATATAGTTAATCAGTATTTTATTTTGTTGAAAAGTCATGGTCAGTGTTCTTAGTTGACTTCAGTTGACTATGAGATATTGTTAACTTTGAGATAATTTCTCAAATTACTTTCATCTTTAGGTCTTCCGAACCAACCTGGCACTCCAGAAGTTCCTCAGAAGTATAAGAACACAGCATTAGTGGTGTGGCGCCCTTCTGACACCATGGCACCATGTACTTACTCTCTAGAGCGGAGGACAGAGGGTAAGCAACTTTAAAGGATGTTCAGGTTTCCTAAGCATCCTTTTCCTAATTTAAGCCTAAACTGGTGATGGAGAACATTGTCCTGTCAGTGAAAATTTGCAGTTTTGTGATTTTTCTCTCTTTTGTAATCTGAGAAACTGAGCAAATCAATCAAAAATACAAACACGACAACGGTTAATAAAAGCAAGTATTTAGCATCATGTTCCAAATACCAGAATTGTCTACTAGTGCTAATTAGTTCAGTAGTAATAGACAATACGCTTCCTATGACATTGATGGTTTGTTGATTTAATATGTCATGTCAAAAGAAATCATCCGCATGGATATATAATTTACAATATTAGATATGGGTAAATGCTAAAATAATATAGAGAATGTCACAAAGGTACTTTCATTTATTTGTAATGTGATAATTATTAAATTGTTACAAAGTTTTTTTGGGGTTTTTTTGCTCAATTAAAATTCAGATTTTGTTGTTTCCTGGGGCCAGTTGCTTGCAGTTTAAGATGTTTGTCTCTATGAAACTCCAGGTAGCTCCTTACTGCCATCATTTGGACAAAATTGGATATTGCAATAGATTCCTGTTTCCTCTTCACATTTAGGGATCGTCACTATAATCAAAATTATTTCACAGGAGGAAAATTAAAAGCACCAACACCATGTATAACCCAAGCAGCTCAACCTAGAGTTTTGATATTAGTCTTTCCTGTTTTGTCGTTCTTACTGTTGTTCTTGTTGTTGTTGCACATATAAAGATTACATTTTTGTTTAATTCACCTTGTTATTCATTTTCTCTTTAGGTGAAAGTAATTGGTTGATTGTAGCCACTGGTGTAGCTGACTGTTACTACAATGTCACAGACCTCCCAAGTGGCGCCACCTACAGGTTCAGAGTGGCTTGTGTGAACAAAGCGGGCCAGGGACCGTACAGCAATCTGTCTGAGAAAGTCATCCTGGATGCATCAGGTAGAGTTTATTTGGCCTATAAACACAATAACCACATTGAGATTTGCTCACTCACATCTACAGCTCAAGTACAGATCTTTCAAGGGTTTTGCACCAACCTGGCACCGAAAGATTCTCTATTCTGACCCATCTTCTGCATCTCACGTCAATTATTATTTAAGAATATGTTTTTCTTAAAACATATACAATGATTCTTTCCCCAACAGCACCTCAAAAGGCCCCTGGAACCGTCATCGTCAAAACTCATCCAGCACCGGCCCCTGCGATGGTGACCTCCACCATGACCGTGCAACCAATGAAGCCTTCTGGGAGTAAACCTACACCCACTGTTTCCGCAGCCCCAGCACAGGCCCCTGCTGTCCCTCCTGCCCAGCCTGCCCCCGCTCCTGCTCCCATGTCCCATGCTCTAACCCCAGCAGTAGTGGCCTCATACTCAACCCCAACCCACCATGATGACCCTGAGTTCCAGACTCCCGTCCCCTCCAGTACCTCTACCCCAGCCAAATCCAAAACCACTCTCAATATCACTGTAGCCAAACCCACCCCTGCCCCAGCTGCTGCTCCAGTACAGCCTGTCCCAGCCAAACTCTCTCCGCCTGTCATTCTCCCCAAACCGCAGAGTCCTGTGGATGTAGTTTCACCCATGGCCCAGACTCCCCCAGTCTCCCCACCTCCGCTAGTTTCCCCTCCCTCTTCCATTGGCAAACCCATCTCTTCCGTGCCCATGTATGTCCCCTCAACAACAACAGCTCATGTGAGTCCAGTTACTCCAAATACTCCCTCTCCTGCCCTGTCTCCACCTGTAGTGCTAGTTACAAGTTTGAGTCCTGTTGGGGAGGGTTCTGCTACACCCAGCAGGATTACTCCCAGTGGAAGGGCAACCCCATCTGGACGTGCCACCCCTACAGGGCGCAGAACCCCCTTGGGTAAGCCAGGAGAGTCTACCCTACGGCAAGGGGTCCCTCAAAAACCGTATACCTTCATGGACGAGAAGGCCAGGTAACAAATGTGTGTTTTATTGATTGTGTGTGTCCTCTACAGTGCGCTATACAGCTGGAGTCTTTAAAAAGCTCTATTTTACAGTGAATTTAACGAAGGTCCTGTATTTGTATGTATTATTTCTGTACCAGTTTTACAAATGGTAAACAGTATATGATGTATTCATCATAACTTGTAATATATTTGTTATAAAAGTATCTATTTGAGAATGTCCATGCTGCCTGTAGTGTTACTCCACATGCAAAATGTTTGCTGAGGTCTTTGCTGAGCCAGCTATTGTCTGCAATGCAACTCCTTTCCACTGTAGGAAAAAGCTATGTCTGCTTTTCTCTAGAGCAGAACCATTTTCTCCTCAGCTTTATTAGATTTTTTTTAGATTATTGCTTGATTGTAAGTTCAAGTGAGCATGAAAATTTAACCACAGTAATCATTAAGTTTATTTAAATTTGATTACTGGTATTAAATAGGTTTTTACAAAGTCTTTGGTTTAATTTCCCATATAAAAATAGAATAGATTAGATTTTTTTTTCATTACATTAACATGTATTGTTAATATACATCACATTTTTGTGTGGGTTGGCTTTAGCTGAAGATGTTTGTTGTGTGTAGGTACAGATGAACATTTTCCTTTTTCAAGTGTTTTTTTTCAAGGTTTTTCCTCATGCCATCATTTTCCTCATGAAAATTGTTGTTTGTGTTTTTTTAATTGCCTTCCTCTTGGTGGTTTTTCTACAGCCATTTTTTAAAAAATGGTTTTTAGATTAAATCCTATTTAAAAGACAAAGTCAAGTTAAAATTCTCATATCTTTAATCATCTGGATTCTGCTGGCGTCTCTTCTTTCCTTCCATCCTTCCATCCAGAGGCCGTTTCGGTGTTATCCGTGAATGTCGGGAAAACGCCACAGGCAACCTTTTCATGGCCAAAATCGTCCCTTATGAACCTGAGAGCAAGCAGACCGTTCTGCAGGAGTACGAGATCCTTAAGTCCCTGCATCACGACAAGATCATGGCCCTCCACGAGGCCTACGTCACTCCTCGCTACCTAGTGCTCATCTCTGAGTGTTGCGCAGGCAAAGAAATTCTCTACAGCCTGATTGACAGGTCAGAGTCTATTTGCCCCCCAGGCTTGTACTGCATGTTCCACAGTCAGACTTCGTTTGTTTTTGTTGGAACTCTACTTTGTACTCTATCACAGAACAATTGCCTGTTGTTTGTTCACTTGTCCACATATTGTATGTGATAGGAAAAGACAAGATCTTGGCTTCATCCTGGTTCAGGGAAATTAATTCTTCCCTAGCCACTCCTATTTGAACAAATACATTCGTAATTGGTTAAAAAATGTATAAACTTAATTTGAGATAATGTGTGTCAGTTTTAACTACTAATCAAGTAACAGTTCTTCAGTTAAGGCTATGAGAAAGCGCTTCTTCATTAAAACTTCATTAATGCAAGTATTGATTACACAGCTAGAAAGAAGTCTTTTCTCAAGATCTGGAATAAGAATCATTGTTCTTGTGGAGATCTCTGAAGGTCTCTCACTTCTCTCCAGGTTCCGTTACTCTGAGGACGATGTGGTGGCCTACATTGTGCAGGTACTACAGGGTCTGGACTATCTTCACAACAGGAGAATCCTGCATTTGGACATCAAGCCAGACAACATCATAGTCACTTACATGAATGTTGTCAAGATCATTGACTTTGGCAGTGCTCAGACCTTCAACCCACTCTTTCTGAAGCAGTTCAGCCCTGCTATAGGAACACTGGAGTACATGTGTAAGTTATGACTGCTGTGGTCTCTTCTGTTCCAGAGAGGAATTTAACCTCAAACCTTCCAGAATTAATCTTCTTCTTCAGAATGCACAATTTGCTGGTTTGGTTTTCTTTTTTTTCCTCTATTGATATTTCACCCCATTATCATCTCCATTTAGGCTTTTGTTTTTATTATACTATATTTTGTTTTGTTTTTTATCATACTAACCTTTTCTAAGTGGAATGTGTGTTTGCTATTTTGAAAGTAGTAGAGCACATCCTTCTGCCCTGTAATTTGTGTTTCTTTTGAATCCCCACTGACTGCTGAAAGCTCCTGAGATGTTGAAAGGGGACGTGGTGGGTCCACCAGCTGACATCTGGAGCGTTGGTGTTCTGACCTACATCATGTGAGTGCCGGTCACTGCTGTACAGAATGATTGAGAATAAGCATGAACAGCTGATGCTTGTGTTTTACTACTAAACAAGATATAAAGGCGTTACTATTTCACAATGTCAAAGACACCTAGATATTCTGAATAATCTAGAGTAGGGGTTCTTTACCTGAGCCCTGAAAACTCCTTTATCTTGCATATATTAGCATTTCCCCAGTTCTTACACACTCTCTTCAACCTGGGAGTTGAGTCTGAACTGGGAATCTCCAGGAACAGTGGTGGGAACCATTCATCTAGAGTAGGACTGAGAGACTGCACTGTTTATTTATACATTTGACGACTAAACCTCTTGAAAACCTTTGTTTTTTTCTTGCTTTTTCAACCATCAGGCTCAGTGGAAGGTTGCCATTTACAGAGAACGACCCAGCAGAGACAGAGGCTAGAATCCAGGCAGCCAAGTTTGACCTCAGCAAGCTCTACCAAAACGTGTCCCAAAGTGCCTCTCTGTTCCTTAAGAAGATCCTGTGCAGCTACCCTTGGTGTGTACAACTCTACAGACTTTCGATTCAGTTGTTTTGCCTTAGCTAATGAGAGCTATGTGCATGCTCTTCTGCTTAAGAATGCACCTTAGGCAAAGTCAAAATAGTCACTCATATTACCTGTATGTGCACTTGTGTGTGTGTGTGGTGTTACATTCCAGGGCCCGTCCATCCATCAAGGACTGCTTCAATAACTCCTGGCTGCAGGACGCATACCTGATGCGGCTGCGACGGCAGACCCTCACCTTCACAACCACCCGCCTCAAGGAGTTCCTGAGTCAGCAGACACAGCTTAGAGCTCAGATGGCCACCAAGCACAAAGTTCTCCTGCGCTCCTACCAGAGTTCCACCCAAACCCCCACCTCACCCACCACACCTTCAGTCTCCTTTCCCTCTACACCCTCCACCCCTGTCACCCAGTGAGTTCACCTTGGCTCTGCTGGAGGAACGTGACCCAAGAGGAGCTCTCCAGGGGAAGGACAGAGAGGCCCAGCCCCAGGCCCACTCATTGTCATTGTGCTGACATCTGGCTGGGCCCTGGCTGGACTTAGGAGTGGAGGGGCCAGTGAACACATCAGGCACGGGCTCAGCCAAATTGGCCCTCATTCTGTGAAGAGTCAAACACACTCAGATAGGAAACAAGAAAAACCAGTCTTGTTTTAAACACACACACAGAACTCACCAAGCACAACATGTTCTAATGCGCTGACATCTATAGCCAGCATGCTCAGCGCTGCGGTGTTCATTGTCCTGCTCCAAGCCCTGCCCCATGCACAGTCCTGCTCCACCCCTGCACTGTCTTGCCTCAACCCCATGTCCCTTCTCATATTCTTCTATCCATGACTGTTTTGCCTTCTACAGGCTGTTCTCTGCATTGTGTGAAGTCAGGAACTCTGGGCCCAGCGTGGCCCTCACACAAAAGCTTACAAATGAATGAGAACACAGAGGTATACGACATCACTCACCAAATGTCATGTTAATGTAAACTTTTGTGGTGTTTCCCAATAACGAACCCAGGGCCTTGAAATGTGTCGGGAAATAAAAATGTGCATATCCTTTTTTTCTGCTAGTTTTTATGATCGACACTTTAATACAGGTAGTTGTTACACAGTAATCATGAGTATATGTGGAGCATCGAGCACTCAAGCTATTCTTACTGTAGTGTTTTTCAACCAACAGTTTTGTCTTTTACTAACAATTACTGTTCTTGGCAAAAAAAAAAGTTGGATCATACTAAACAGCCTGTGACGTCAGAGAAACTTTTTGATCAATAAATAAGTAAATAACTTTAGCTGTCATGCAATTTTTTTCAGAAAAGTCTTGTCTTCAAAGCAGTGTTTTGTCCTAAGCTGCTGGTTAATTTAAAAATTGTGCTTGAATATTATTTTTTTATGTATTAAAGGTTGCCTTTCCATTCAAAATCCAGAATGTATTATACATCACAGACGTCTTTGCACCAATTTCGTGCATCTGCATTTGCTGAAGTATTTTGAATGCACTGAAAACATTTTTCTGTGTCTGCACACTGGTGGAGTGACAAGCATGCTATTAATACAATTATTTCCTTTCTAGAACTAATAGAATAAATCAATTTTTCCAGTATTGTGGTATTATTCCTCAACTGAAAGTATAGGGTAGAGGGTAAAAGTTTTATATAATCTAACATACGGTCACATGGAGACTTTTGTGTCTAAACAAGAATGTGCTAAATATTGTTAAATAGGCAGACGAGGTGAACAAAGAGGGGTGAGATGGTGGGATGAGTAGACGTCTAATACAGCAGAACTTTATTACTGCGTATAGGATTCACTGCACTTAATTTAAAGTTAGTGATAGTGCCCTTCCCAACTAATTTAGTCATATTTATATAATGAAAAATGTGTGGTGAAGACCCAGTGGCTGCTATGTTGAATGTTAAACGAGTCTTTGCATCATTACATACGTTCTTAATATGAAATGCAATTGTGTGAATACGATCTATTTCCATTCTAAGCTTAACATTTAATCAGAGATCATCTAATGAGTATGACACTGTATCAGAGATATTCAGATCCCAGCCTTTTGTGTTCCAGGTACAGTTGATTATTTCCTTTTACCTCAGAGTCAGGGCTGATATAGCACTGACTATATCAAAACAGCACTGGCTCTTAACTACCTATGCTTAAAAAATCTGGACACGTTTAGATTTGAATATCTCTGCTCTGCAGGTCTTCTGCTTTGGAAAACCATGGACACATCAACAATTAAATTTGTACAAAAAATTACTACATCAAGCAATTGAGTGAAATAATGTTGAGTTTTGTATGTCATGTAATAAGATAAATGTTATCCTTTTTTTGGCAGAATGGATATAGAAATATGGAAGTTTTGGAGATGAGTTTTTGGTCATACTTGGTAAGCACACAAAGGCAAATTGTTTTTACTATTATGGTTATTTTTTCTTGTATGTAGATCTGGTCCTGGGCATGATATCAGTTGTGTAAACCTTTACACACAGGTGTGGTATCTTTGGAATGCCTCAGCAAAACAAACAGGTGGATCACAATGTCGTGTTTGATAGAAAGTGGATGTTTCATTATTTTAGATCAGCCCTTCTCATCACATGAGTGAGAAGAGCAAATGTTTGTAGAGCAGAACAGATTTGCAGTTCAGATATAGATGTATGGTTTATGAAAATGCCCCTGGTCAAATCACATGCTTTGTCGATTTAAGCACATCCTCTACTGATAACACACTTCTGCACAATTACTGTTTATGTGCTGAATTTAACATAGGAAATGCATTAAAAGTATAAAAGGTGGTGTGGGCAAAAGTTATGACATGCATTTTTTATAATATGTTAAGCTCAGCAAATAAATATAAATTGTGCATTAAAATTTGCAGCAAAAACATATTTAAGTGTCTTCCCTGTAGAGGATGTGCACTTATTTTCACTTTCACCTTGTAAGAAAACTGCTTGTGCACTGCCACTCTCCTTTTATAATCATTCAAATGTAATACAGATCTCCGGGAGGAAACTGGGTACAAAAGAAAAGCCTCTATTGGAGATTGATATACTTGTAGTGAAGCAAATGTTTACTTACTTGCCATGCTAGCTACACAGTTCCACGCTGACTTATTTCCATTTTTCATTTGCATAAATACTATTTACAGGCATGTGGCCCTTTTGTGTTTTTCATTTGCAAATGTATTATTATTATTATTATTATTATTATTATTATTATTATTATTATTATTGGTATTTCTGTTGTTGTCAAATTTTGTATTTCATTATTATTTGCAAAATTTAAATAAGGGTGATTTCAACTCTTTTGCTTTGGATGACGGTTGATGTTTGGAACAAGTATTACAGCCAGCAACACATTTTAATCACAATAAAGCAAATCTAAAGAGCCACAGAACCTGGTTTGTGGTTGTGAATAAGGTTTTGTATGATTAGTTTGTGTGTGAGTTTCTTTAAATGATGGGGAACCCTTTAATGTGAAACTAAATCAAGCTTTTCTGGAATGCATTATGTTGCACTAAAACAATGACATACATGGACATGACATGAATGTTTTACATTAGTATGAAATCAGTGTGTATATGTGGGAATCATGACAATTCATGAAATAAAGTCAGTTATAAAAAGTACTTCATGTGAAAACCTCGGTTTTGTCTGATTAGTCCACTGACACTCCAAGGCTGAAGTCTTAATGGTCCATGGTTTTAAATCAGTTTTGTTTTTTCAACTTTTCTCAACTGCTAAGTGGTAACTTGGTTAAGTTGATCTAACAAAAAGCACTTTGGTGTTGCTGTTCATAAACATACAGTCATATAAAAAAGTTTAGGTTCAAGGTCAAATAACGTTTTGTTGGTTTCTTATCTGAAGACTAGTACTTGTCTACTACAGGCACAACACATTTCTTCACATTTAGCACATAGTGACTTATTAATTATAAAAAGAGGCCTGTGCAAAATTAATGGCAAATTTAATATTTTCTGTTTTATTGTTTTGTTAAACTGAGCAAATTATTGGAACCTGTGCTCTAAACTTTGCAGGAAAATGTCTTATTCCTATTTGTTTGCATTTCGACCAAATGTGTATTTACACCAAGCTGTAAATTCTGCTGGTGTTACAACATATACACATGTGGACAAATTGTTGTTACCCTTCCATCACAGAAAGAAAAACCCACAATGTTCACTGAAATAACTTGAAACTGACAAAATGAATTATACATAACACTTTACTCAGAATTAACAACTGAAAATCAGACACTGCTTTTGAATTGTGGTCCAATATAATTGTTCTAAAAAACAAACTAAAAACTGTTCTGAACAAAAATGATGGTACTCCTAGAAAAGAGTGAAAATAATTTGACTAGCGGGACAAGTTAAACTAGAGTGTGTCCTGTTATTAGAATCACAGGTGTCTTCAAGCTTGTAATCAGTCAGGCTTTCTATTTAAACAGTGAAAAGTAGTCACTGTTCTGTTTGGTATTATGGTGTGTATCACACTGAACCACAGACATTGAAGGAGAGAATTGTCTCAAAAGATTAGAAAGAAAATTATTGACAAGCAAGTTAAGGTAAAGGTTATAAGACCATCTCCAAACAATTTGATGTTCCTGTGACAACATTTGCACATATTATTCAGAAGTTTAAGGTCCATTGGAGTGTAGCCAACCTCCCCGGACGAGGCCGCAAGAGGAAAATTGATGGCAAATTGAAGAGACAAATGATATGAATGGTAACCAAAGACCAGAACCCAGAACAACGTCCAGAGAGATTAGAGGTGAACTCCAAGGCCACGGTTCATCTGTGTCAGATTGCATTATCTGTCGTTGTTTAAGTCTTTTGGGCTGATGAGATAAAACTGGAGATTTTTGGAAAGTTACGTCAGCTCATTTTCACAGATGCAAAAATGAAGCAAACCAAGAAAAGAACACTGTACTTACTGTGAAACATGGTGGAGGTTCAGTTATGTTCTGTGGTTGCTTTGCTGCATCTGGAACAGGTAGTCTGGAATCTGTGCAGGTACAATGAAATCTCAAGACTATCAGTCATTCTGGAGCAAAATGTGCTGCCAATCGTCAGAAAGCTTGGTTTCAGTCGCATGTTATGCGTCCTCCGGCAGGAAAATGACCCAAAATACAGAGCTAACAACACCCAAGAATGGCTAAGAACAAAATGTTGGACTATTCTGAAGTGCCCTTCTATGAGCCCTGATCTAAATTCTATGGAATATCTGTGGAAGGACCTGAAACACGCATCTGGATACGACATACTTTAAACCTGAGACAGCTGAAGCAGTTTGTTCATGAAAAGTGGGCCAAAATACCTGTGGAAAGGTGCAGAAGTCTTACTGAGAGCTACAGGAATTACCTCAAAAGGTTTTGCAACAAAATATAATATAATTCCATAATTTTTGTCCAGGCCAGTTTAATTAGTTTGCTTTTTAGAATAATTCTGTTGGACCACATTGGATTTTCATTTGTTAATCCTCAGTAAATTGTTATGTATTATTCCTTTTGTCAGTTTGAAGCTACTTCAGTGACCATTGTGGGTTTTTCTTTCTGTAACAATTTTGTCCATGTGTGTAGGTTGTGTGATATTAATTTATATCAGCATTACGTTATGAGTAGAAACCAAACAGCTGAAAAACGTCCCAGAGAGATCCATTAAAGACCTATTTGTGTAGATGTAGTCAAGTGGGCCCAACCCATCTTGCAAGTCTCAATAGCTACCCACCTGTGTGAATACTCTCATACGGGACCACTTGTGTTTCATACCCACAGCTCTGGCATCCAGCACCACCGCCCAACACAGCATTCTGGGCAGCCTCCGGGGTCTTTCAGTCATGAATTCACTATATAAGGCACAGCTTGCTGCTCAGAAACATTTGGTGTTCATCTTTTATCGACCTTGACAATCCAATACCCTCCAAGGCAGTGATCCAAAGAAGGACAAATGCTGGTGGGGTATTTGTAGGCCTCATCCTGCTAGGCCAGGCTGGTCCAGTGGAGCCCGGGTTATAAAGCTAGGGTGCAACAACACTGAACAGGAAGAAAGATCCAGGAGCTCGGGGTGAGCAGATCTAGATTTTTGTGTGATAATAATAATAACTGAATCATCCAGAGTTACTTATGTATTTGAAAGAAAAACTTGACAAATATGAATGACAGTTTGTTTTTTAAGGTTTCTTTTTTGTTATTTTTTTTTAAAAGGAAGGCACATGTGGCCGACCCAGAGACTCGAACCCAGGACCTTCAAACACTTGCTCTCAAAAAAAGTTTAGCTAGACTGGGAATGTAACAGTTATGCATATATCATGATTATATATGTATTATATCTGCATTGTCTGCTTTGGTTATTGTACATGTTCATTTCGCCTTTATGTTTTACCAGATGTCAAAAGTCAAGGCTACGCCCCCACCCGGGTGCACTATCAACATTAAAGACCCTCAAGTGCATTTATTCGCATCCAGGCTTCATATCGTGGACATAGGTAAAATACAACCATCCATTTTCACACCACATAGCTCAGTTGCATAGAATGTTTGGCCTGGTGTTGGAGAAACTTACGGTCTTACATTGATGCGTCGAATGAAAATGAATGAAAATGAGTGTAATGCAGTGATGCATAAGTCGTATAAAAATTCCTCTGGTAAAGACAGACGTCTTCAGGTCCATTCGTTCTTCTTATCCAAGTAGGTCGAGAAAGGAGCTTCGTGAAAAGTGCCCCCGAAGTTTCTGCAGGAGCTGGAGGATGTGCTTCTGGTGGAAGGAAGTGCTGCAAAGCTGGAATGCCGTGTCAGCGCTTTCCCTGACCCATTCATCGTCTGGCTGAAGGACGGGAAAGAGTTAAAAGATGGACCCAAATATCGCTATGTGTTCGAGGACCCTGATGTTGTAGCCCTCGTGGTGTGTGATGGGAAGCTGGCTGACCTGGGCAGATACTCTGTTACTATCAAAAACCCCTTCGGCCAGACGTCTGGTTCTGCCTGCATCACAGTGGAGGGTGTGTAGAACATGAAGCGTAACATGAAACACATCTGTGTTGTTTCAGGTCTTGACTGTGTTAAAAACCATTTCCTGCTTTCTTCTGCACACAGTTCCTGCTAAGGTCAACAAGGGGCCAGACAGTGTGAAAAGCAAGAGAGTGACCACTGTGGTGCTGAAGGCAGAAATCAGCGGGGAACCATCCGCCCGACGTGGGCTGGTTGAAGGACGGAGACGATATAGAGGAAGACGACAGGTACAGCCATTCATGACAGTCTATTAAAACAACTTACATATTTTACATACAAGAAAATGGAAAAGAGAGGTTAAAGAGGAGTTAGTTTAATGACTAATCCCAATCCATCCAATAAAAAGCTTGGGAAGCTTTAAAAAGTAGAACTAATCTTGAATTCAAAATTGTCTGTACATCTGTCCATTTTTTATTGAAAGCAGTGTGCAAAACCAAATGAGCAAGTCTATTTAATATTCCTTAACAGATTGATGATGTGAGGCAGGGGTGCACTCTGGAGGCTCTGGAGGCCCGGCCCTTCAGGACCAGAGCTGGCCTACACTGGTTTAAGACAAGCCTGGGCCAATTACAACATGTAGTTTGCACATTGCTCATTAGCGTAATCAATGGAATAATAATCAATAATCAATCTATAATGTTTTAGCAATGAGAACTGGAGATTTGTTGGGCCAAGGATGACGGATGGGGGCGGTAGTGAAAATATAATGATATAATTGACTAGGGGTGGAGATGCAGGAAGATATTGCTGATCCTATAGACTCAAAAATAGATTGATTTAGATTTAGTCAAGTCAAGTAAGTTGTAATAATAATAATCATAACAACAACAACAAAACTACAACAACAAAAATAATAATAATTTTATTTGTATAGTGTCTTTCTCACTTTACAGAGAACAGTTAACAAATAATATCAAGAAACAATAAAACAGCAATAACAAAGAAACACAAACAGTAGTTATAATAAGAAAAAGTCAGGTGTGGTAGGTGGAGGTGTAACATTGGGAGAAAATATAGGTTTTTAGTTGAGTTTTGAAGGACAATGGGTGCATGATTTTTGGTCATTTTGCTAGATAAAGAAATGAAACCCCTGCTAAAACCCCTCTCTCCCAAGCCTGCCCCACCCAGCTCCACAATCTCCACCCGCTGGCTGCGGCTCCTCAGTGTAATATAAGCTTTTACTGCTTGGTAGCCAAATTAGGCTCAGAGCTCCATTGCAATTTCAGAAGGTTTTGATGTGGAGAGCAACATACTAGAAAATCTAGAGACAAAATTGCTCACAGCAGTGGTGATAGGAAGCAGACACACCTCCCAGTTCATTATTACAGAGATGGTTATGGCCTCATGCAGGAAACATCATCTTGTGTATAGTTGGGAAAAGGATTTGGCCTTTAAAAATATCTTAATGGCAGAGACAGCAGAACATAGCGGGTGCTGTGATGCAAAATAACACACAATTATTATTATTTTTTTAAATATACAATTATTCAACCATAATTAACATTGAATATCACTGTTGTCAGACAAAAAACTTGTAAAGCTTTACTTAATCTTAAATTATAATGGAGTTTAACATAAAATGTGCATTTGTAAGTGATTAAGGACCATTTCTGTTGGTTCATTTATCATAAAATGTTTCCATATACGACAGTTGTTTTTTTTCAAATTCTGAAAAAAAAAACAAGGTGTTGTTCTGACAACTCAGAAAATGTGTAGAATCACTGTTCAGTTTGAAAAGCAGATATTTACCCTTTACAATGTCACATTTCATATCTCAGCCAATATATTCTGCACAAACATTTATGTGACTAAGGGAACAATGTATTAATGCATAACCCACAGTTATCTTCAGTGTAACATGCTATAAACCATTCTTCATTACTGGATTGTACGTGTTGCATTATTATCCACTCCTCCTGTGTTCCTACAGAGTATTTTTCGATGCAGGAGACACCAACACTATACTGACCATCAAGAACGCAAGGCCGTCGGACTCAGGGAAGCATGAGGTGTTTGTGGAAAACAACCTGGGAACAGACCAGTCTTTCGCTCGAGTAGACGTCCTGTGAGATGCTCAGTAAAGCTTGTCTGATTTTTCTGTAAAATAAAGAGAAAGTGACTATTTGTCATTGTGAACACACTGCATCACACAAAGTGCACTAACCTCAAGCCAACCACTGCCCACAAATAAAATAAAATACAAATAAAGAAATCAATACAATTAAATAAAATAATACACATGCTGCTGACATCATCCCCCAATTAAAGTTTAACCCTTGGATATAAATCCATCTGTGGTTTAATTTGCAACATGCATTTAAAAAGGAAGTAAATGAGTCAAATACAGTCCAGTGTCTTTTCAACGTCAGTGGACGGTGTTCTCTTCAGGGTCAATTCTCACGACTTGTCTGCGTCCGTCCTTCTGTCAGTTACACATCTACAAAATTCTCATCTCCACATAAACCGAACAAAGTCCATGTTCAATAATGTTCAATAGTGAGAGCTGCGATGAAAACTGGCATGACTCCAAGCTTTCCTTACCACTCTAGTTACAGATGTAATGAAGTGATAAAAAAGGTTTAATGTTTGCACAGACATTTCGGTACATTAGATTTAATGGACTGACAATCATAGTAACAATCATGGGTTGGCAGTAGTATGGAAAAGAAGACAGTATTTCTCTATGAAGGGCCTGAAAACAAAATCCATTACAAATTTCGTCAAATTTGCACCTTGTAACAAATATGAGTTATGGACCAAATGTTCAAACGGATCCAGTAGAATAATAAACTGTTCTATGGATAGAAATATAGTGTAGGTGGAGGGTTGGCAGGGGGCCCCTTAGAAAGCACTATCCAAAAAACGTAATACGTAATACTGGGGGCCCAATATTACAGTGCCCTTCATAATCATTGGCACTGGTGTTAAATAAATTACAATAAATTCAGTTTTTATATATTTAAATTAGGTTTACTATTTATTATTATATATTTTTAAACAATAAGAAAAATTTACCTTCAACTCAAATAAATTTCAAGGGGGAAAAAATCCCTGACTAAGAAATAATTATATTTCAAAATCGCCTGTGCCACAATTATATAAGGCTTTTAACACATCTTACCCAGGGGTGCCAATAATTATGGAGGGCACTGTAAAATCTATAATAATGATACTTGGCCCTAAAAAAGTTTGTGATAAATAAATAAGACTTAAGCACACTGCAGTACAGTGTTAAGAAGATCTTTTTAAAGGTAAAAGGTTATAAAGAACTTCAACCTGACAATGGCGTGGTGTTGGCACATGGGGGGCACTGGCAGACTTGTTGTGTAATGAATCAGACCCACTCTGGAGTATGTGGAGTGCAGTGCTCTGTGAATACTAATGTGTTGAACTTGAGGGTGAGCTTGAGTTTGGCACTTTGAGGACTATCCCTATTCTCCATTCTCTTGCGGGCGGTTTCAAGGCGCCCCGGGTTCAGCGAGAACAAACCCATCGAAAAAGTTCAAGAGAAAGTTTTCAAAGCAGGAAAATAAGCTCGGAAATGAGAAATGGCGACTGATCGACAGTCATGAGAGTTGAAAAGCCGTTTCGTAGACGCCTCAGTCCTGGATATCGCAGAAATAACGATGATTTTGACAGAAAAAGTGCACATCCTCCTACGGCGAGGCCGAGATCTGCTCAACTTTGTTTTGCGCGTTAGATTTTGGAGGATTTAAAGGGGCAACACATACATACATGTATTAGTCAGTGACCTGTGTGGGCCCAGCGGCGTTGCAGTAATGAAGTATTGAATTAATGTACTATATCTGAGGTCAAATATGAATATAAGTGCGTTATTAAACCGCATTAAAAGTGAAAACGGGAAGTAACTAGCAATACGAGTGTCGTGTGTCTCGTTATGTCACATATGGTATATTTCCTTATAACTGTGAGTATTCAAATGAATATGATGAAATATTTAGAAGACAATGTGCGAGGATTTATTAATTAAGTTTAACGATATTGTGTCCTGGGTGGACGGACCCTCCCCGGTCAGTTTGTCGTTGCCGCTTTAAGAGCCGGGGCGCCTTGAAACCGCCGAGTTCCATGTTTGTATCTGAAATTGAGAGTCGAGCTGAACTCCATGTTGTATCAAACTTTATCATCAAGCAACGAAACTTTTCTTTTTGACTTTTACTTCGTTTCTTTCAGTTATGAAAGTGTAGGAATCGCGCGCAGTATGCATTTACAGCCCTGCTGGGAGAAGCACTAGGAGTTTTAGCGCAGTTTTTCTCAGCAGAGAACCGGGGAACCTGCAGCAGGAACACCGCTTTGAAGGTTCTGCACTTTTGCGGTTCTCATGGACCTTCCGTCCTCATCGATCATCACGCAAGTGAGCAGAGAGGAAGAGGCGAGCGCTCCTTTACGGGAGAAAGGTAGGTGGAGGTGGATGGGTTAGATGGAGGGAAGCAGCACATGTCTAGAACCTGGAACCCTAACTCAGATCCTTGAGAACCTTCTCTGAGACCCACCTGTCAAAAGGTGTAATAAAAATAAACCAAAGCCCCTCTGCCTGATCTGAACTGTGGCTGGTGGAGAACTTTGGAAGGTGGAGAAAACTTTGGACCTCCATGTTGAAGCTTGTTTACCTTAGTACTGATTGTCCAACAAATATGATGTCTCAACCATTCATAGAACCTTTTAGAACTGTCATGTTAAAGAGCCATGTTAAATGTAAATAGGCTGGTTTTGTGACATCACAAAAACCATAATTAGAAAAGCAGCCACGGCCTGCATGGAATGGAGGTGAATGTGTATTTTGAAGCTTTAATGATACAACCCTTATTAATTGGAGGAATGTAATGATCTGGAAACTATAATAAAAGGTGTTGTATTTGTAATATGCTGCTGTAAAATTGCAATATTGTTGTTTAGTCTGTATCGTGCAGTCTTGAGGTGCTGGAGAACTTGCATGCTTTGGTTGAAGTTTCCTCAAGCTTGGTTTGACAGTAGGCCTCACCGTCACCACATTTAGGGCCAGTTTCCTGGTCCTGGATTAAGTTCAGGGGCTGAATTGTAATGTCAGTGGTGACTCACACTTGAATATCCTCTTTATTTTAGCTGTAGGTCTGTTATTGGTTTGATGGACTCGGCCCATTTGGCGCTACTATAGCAGCAGTGAGGAAGATGTGAAAGATGTGTCAATCAAAATAAAGTCTCTGAGTTATGGTCAACTACAGTTCCTTTTTTGCATCATGATTTCTTTTGCAGCACTGCTATCATGCATACATGGTGTTTCCATATTGTGTTATACTTTAAACCCATACTGATCACATCATCTGTGGCAGCAATGTGGTGTAACAGGAGGGGAGGGGGGGGGGGGGGGGGGGTCTTCTCAGACCTTCTCTTCTC
>JBBIGC010000002.1:19538085-19566584 GCA_037576955.1 Lepidarchus adonis
CCCCCCCCCCCCCCCCCCCCCCCCCCCCCCCCCCCCCCCCCCCCCCCCCCCCCCACCAGACCCTATCTGCTCGAGATTTGCATCTGTCATGTAAACACTGTTGGAATGCTTTAAACTATTTTAATACAATTATTTTGCAGTAGGCCAAGTCACAAGGTCACAAGTTTGCAAAAAAATATATACTTTTTGTTGAATGCTATTAGACGTGTTACTTCTGCAATACCTATCGTGCATGCAGTTATTTTGGATTTAATTTGGAATTTAATTATTATTATTGATAATCGGGCAGCACAATATCAACACTGCACTTATTGTCATTATACATCATCATATTTTGGTTGCAATGCCTTTCAATATTATAACGGTCAGTCTCCTCACTTTCCCCTATAGAAACGGTTTAAACGTGTGACGTTTAAAGGTGTATTAATATTGTTAAAGTTTAAAAATATATCTTTCACTTTCATCCATACACAATATAGCCTGTTTTCAAAGGGTAAATGGTTTTGGTGACGGCAATAAAACAACACATACACATTTCCTTGTTCAGTCTACAGCAGTTGAGCCGCACGCTTTAATTATTGGTCTAGAAACTCAAAAATGAAAAATAGAAGAAAAATGGAGAATATTGATTATTTAAGAACGACTGTCAGTCAGTGTCTTTAATGGTCAAAGATGAGCAAAAGTAATTATAGTTCCACACACACAGCTGTGTGCTCCTTGTCCTAAACACCATGATTGGCTAGAGGATCTTTTGCATGTTCTACAAAATCAATATTGCAGAGACCTTGGATTACGACACACTCAGCATTTGTCTGTCTGTTTTCCCTCTTTTTACCAGCAAGCATCATCTTGTATGTTTGCTTCCCGGTTCTGCCCCCTCTCCATTTTCCAATCTCCCCACTGTCTCGCTTCTCAACCGGGATTGATTTGGTGGCCTTTACTTGTTCTCTTCAAGTGTCCCCTCAGATCGGATGCTATTCGTCTCTTCTCCACCTTTCTCTGTTATACTTTAGTCATACTCACCACTACATACTGACTTCAATTCCCATCAGGCAATGCTCGTCTCTTCCAACAGACTCTGTCATTAAACTACAATACCCATCAGGCCATTCTCTTCACCTCCACTGATCTCCGTCCTGCTTCTAGTCACTCTTCGCTCTGTTAATGAACTGCTAATCTGCTCATCAGTAAAAGAGCACAAACGTTACAGAGTCATGAAAGAGCTGAGACTGTCATTTTGTGCTGAATGGAACTAATAAAACCCGGGTCCCAACGACATTGCACTACATATGAGATCTTTGAGCAGCTGGTCCAGAAGACTCAGTTGGAGACGGTCACGGCGAAAAACGGAAAAAGGTAACAACGTGGAGACAAAAGGGCTAAATGTACACAAAGAAATTTCCTTTAGACTTTCTCCATTTCTAAATAGCGTCCAAAGACAAAACATTTTTAATACGAAAAGGTACTTACAGTATGATTCACTGCAGGTGGTACGAAGAGAGGATTAGTGTATGGAAAGCGCGGTGGGTCATTTCATATCGGCGTTTACTACAGACCGGCTAGTAATGGAGACTTTTCTGTTTCTATCTTTTTCAGCGTTTAACAGAAACGGGCGTCCAAAAGAGACAGGTTATTATTAGATGATATACTGTATTTACCACGGGAATAAAGGTCAGGAAGTGTTCACTTCAGTACTGTACAGTATGTGCTCCAGTATGTGGAGCTTATGTAAGTTAGCTTTTACTCGATTCTTCCAACTTATGGCGAAAAACCCAGAGGTCTCTGTTCTGTGATCATAATAACATACAACATATTGTATAACCTTACTTGATAACAGGTTAAAGTTACAATTTAATTGCTGTTATACAAAAACCTTGTATGTCCAAAACAGTAAGTGTACAGGAGAAATGAAAATATTTTTAGCATATATAGCATATATATTTTATATTTTAGCACTTTCAGCATAGGTCCAACTTAAAAACACTTGGTTCCAAGCAATTTGAAAAGTTCAATCATGGCGCTTTACTACATCAGGTGCAGTTAAAATGCTAAAATTTAGTAAAAAACTGAACAATGACTGGAATGGAGATTTGAGATGTTGCTGCAACAGTGACTTATTCTTGCTGTTGACTGCAGAACAGCATGAATGAGTGAAAGATTTACAGCCTGTCTTGGATTATGAACTGTATTTATTCTTGTCCAACATATTCTGAGCTGTTGTAGCTAGTTTCGGAGGGCTTTACCCCGTTACCCTGCAGACTCCTTCAGTTATGCACCAAACCTCACGTGGCATCGACTATGTATTATGTGGTAAATGTTATGGCATCGGTCCCCAACCTTTTTTGCACCACGGACCGGTTTAATGTCAGATAATATTTTCACAGACTGGCCTTTAAGGTATTGCGGATAATTATGTGTGTAATTTTGTTACATTATTAGCAGCGTCCTCCTGAAATGTGCCAATAAAGTTGAGAGTAGCATCCTCCTCTCTGCCCCTTAATGCTCTCTGGTCGCTATGGTAATGCCAGAACATTTCTTTCAAAATAAGATGCACTACTACAAAACAAATATAAAGTATATGAAAAAATATATAACTCACCATAACGTAAATCAATGAGAGCCCTGGGCTTGTTTCTCTGCGTTTCACATTAGCGTTAATGTATCTTAACATACGTCAAGAGTGAGTCATAGACGGAAGTAACGGAGAGACTTGAAATAAAACACTGTTCAGATTCGTATAATAAATAAAACGTTATCACACGACTCACGGACCAGGACCGGTCCACTGCCCGGGGGTTGGGGAAAGTTGCTAAAGTACGGAATGTAATTATGATGGAGAGAAGTGGAAGTCTGCAACACTGGGTTTGCTGTTGTTAAATGTGTTAATCAGAGGAGTGTAAGTTCGGAGTGTTATGCTGTGGTTGTGTAGTCTGCAGAGAGTTTCATTCTGGTTCAGTTCTGCCGTAGAGAGCAGCGTGGCATACTGTCTGTGTTCTTTGCTAGTGTGCAGATTTGCTGTGGACTGACTGCGAGGTCATTGTTTTCCTGTCCGAACTGCTGCAGGTCTGAGGAGCCCTGAACACTAATATTTCTCACTTTCACACTTACTGCAGTCAGTGAGCAGAACCTACAGCTTTGACAAGAAGCAGGAATTTTGCAGATTTTTCACAGGTTCAACACACGTCATACACTGAGATGTAACATGTCTGTGTGATTTGATGTGAAATTGTGCAAAGTAGAGAAAATTGCTTGGATTTCTCTGCAGTGGTAGCAATTGATCTGTAGGTTATTCCTGCATTTTATATTATTAGTTTAAAACTGATAGTATATATGCACAAAAAATATTACGATTTATTATTTGAATGCTTTACATGTCTATTTTTACAATTTTGAGAAAAACATTTTACCACAATATGTAGACAATTGTTAAGACTATTGCCTAAGAATCAAGGGGCTCAGAAGGGAAACCCATCCTCCTCTGGTCGACACCGGAGAGCGATGACATAGAAAGAGAGAAAAATAATGAACAATAATGAAAACAAGTTAACTGAGAGTAAATAATTGATTTGTACTTTGTTTCACAAACTTATAGTTAAACTATAGTCTTATTACCCTTTCACATCTGCTGGATTCAGTTTTTTTTTTTCTGATTTTCACTTGAATTGACTCAATAATCAATTTTAAAAACTTTACCCTTTAAAAACAAAGACTAGTAAATTAATAATAATTAGCCAACAAGGAGTTATTGGTCATAATTTCAGAGTTGACCAAAATAAATGATAGATTTTTAAAAAACTCTGTTATCTGTCAAAAGATGATTTTCTAAAAAGGTTTCTTGGACCTTAGATTTGAGGGTTGCCATGTTTTTTGATTTTAAATGGGTGTTTTTAAGTGTCGCATAGAGGAAGTACTGAGTGAAAATGGATTTGCTGAACAGCCAAAAGGTGATGCCATTGGGGTTTAGAGCTAGGGGAATTCCCACTACAGTTGATTGCATTTGCTTTAGTGCAATATCATGCTAAGAATAGACCATAAACTTTAATATTCATCTCAATTTCAATATCAGACAGATAATTATTGTTTTTCATGATCTGTTATGTTATGTTGTGAGTATACTGTGCATCTTTGAAGGCAACGTGTCAGACGTCAGACAATGTAATTGTAATCATTTCATGAAGTAACTGTATGAGGTCACTTTTAAAAGCAGTGAACTCTTCAAATGCTGTGTTTCTTCCACCACTGCAGTGAACAGTTGGGACTTGGTAACTTCCTGTAGTTGAAGGATTTTACATCACATTACTCTCAAATACTCTTTCTTATGATTTAATTATGCATAATGTTGAAATTTGCTGCAAAGGCTTTGTTACTTTGTTTTTCTGCAGGGACTGAAAAGGCAGGTTCTCTCTGTTCTTGCAGGTTCTCTACCTCTTGTTAATGTTTGCATCTTGTGATTTGCTTAGAAAGCGTGATATGCGCTTTTGTCATTTGAATGATGTTTTTCTCTCATGAAAATGGCAGCGCAGTAAACCTACAGCTACATTTCAGCGCCTAACTGGAAACTGTACATTTAACATACGTTTACATATCTGCTGATAAAAACGTCCTGTTCTCTCCCTTGGCTCAGCGAATTTTCATCCAAGTGAATGGAGAGACTGTTCAGTGAGTGCCGTGCATTACATATGCAGACATGAAGAGAATTTGCTGAGGACTCATAATTGTCATATTTTAGTGTCTCTCTCAGAGAAAACCTGTGACCGTTTTGTCCACTTTATTATTACAACATGCATACACATGTTGATTATACTTCAGATTGTGCTGTGTGGGTGGGAGGTGTGCTTACCTGTTTGTTTTTTGCAGATTTTCAGTTTCTAAATTCAGATTTTCATGTGTCCTGATACTGTAAGTTGTAATACAGACATTTGGAAGATTTTTTTTTTGATAATACTGAAATAAATGTTTTAACAAATGAATTAAATTCTAACTCCTATGCTGTCTGACTTCATTCATATTACTATTTTTAATCAGAGAACGCTATTCGCACTCATTTTTTTTCTTCTTCATGCATAATTAAAGAAGAGGAAGTTGTCATAAACCGCAAACGCACCAGAACCAGAAGTGCATGTCCGTGTTAATAATGTATAGTACAGTATTAACACTCAAAGACCTATTTAAGTAAATATGTGCTGTGGCCATTGCTGTGAACCTAGTTTAAAGCAGAAAAATCTAAGCAGAAGTGTTTGTAGGGTCTCGTAGTGTTGTGACTGATTAATTCCCACAGTCTGATTCGCTGCAGAAATCATAAGGACATACATTATAAGAAAGTAAGCACCATAATTTAGGCCAGATGAAAGATAAAATGTTTAAAAAGGCCTACAACAAATTGTTCCAATGTAACAAATTGCAAATAATTTTTATTGAATTAAATATTAAATTCCCTGTGATGGGTTGGTCTCCTGTTCAGGGTGTACTCTGCCCTGGCCTGTAGACATTTGGGATTGGCATATGGGAAGAGTTGGTATCACATTGGTATCAGTACTCAGAACTTCAGTACTTTATTCTCTCTGTTAAACAACTTTTTTATTGTAAAAAGCATTAAAAACTGCCCCGTTTCAAAGCCTTCTCTATAACCTCCAACTGGTCATTAGGATATAGTGTGAGTGGAGAGTTCTGGACTCAACCCTATCTACAGGTATGATCCCACTTCATATGCAGTATACAGTAAAACAAGAACCATGTCAGAGATCCGTTCCTCCAACCGCGATGCATGACAACACGTATTCTTCAACTCTTCTCCCAGCTACTTCCGGTGCTAACTTTGTTTTTACCTTGCAAATGGCGTACGTCAGAATGGTGGAGAAAGACTTAATACATTTATGGGAGCTGGAGATGTAACCATGAATTTCCATATGCCGAGCCCGACATAACGCAAGGACTTCGGTATAAAGCCACATTGTTTTTTAAGCCATGAGGAAAAAATCTGGTGACCTGCAGTAACTAATTAATGAATAGTTGTAGAGGACATGTGTTTTGTGTGAATATACTATATTCACTTTTAAAAATGTGTGCTGAGTATCAGTTCAGATTTGCTGAGCTGGTTTGGCTGGTTTCAGCCCATTGTTGTCTATAGTTTGTAGTTGGTTTTGACCAAGATTTATGATGTTTGGTGCAGTATTCATCCTGAAGCTGGAGCCAATCACAGCTGACTATAGACACAAGGCTGGGTACACTCTGGACAGGATGCCAGCCAATCACAGGGCAACACAGAGTTGCGCAACCATTCTCTCTCTCTCTCTCTCTCTCTCTCTCTCTCTCTCTCTCTCTCGCTCGCTCGCTCTCTCTCGCTCTCTCGCTCTCTCTCTCTCTCTCTCTCTCTCCACACACACCCCTATTGGCAATTTAGAGTAGCCTGTCAACCTAAATTACAAGTGTTTAGACAGTGGGAGGAAACCAGAGCATCTGGAGGAAACCCATGTAAACACAGGGAGCTTGCAAACTACGCAGAAAGGCACCTGTGGCACCCAGGGTTCGAACCCAGGACCTTCTTGCTGTGAAGAGACAGTGTTAACCTCTGCACTGCTGTGCCGCCCATTTAGTTGCATTACTTGTCAGTGTTTCCTCATCCTGCTTTGGCCGTACATCTGCATTTATCATTTTTCTGTTTTCCATGTTCCAGGAAATTAACACAACATCAACTTCTCATCTAAGCAACTTCATCATCCCCTGAATTCAACCCCTGGACAAAAGCTTATTTTTATTTAATAATGCACATTATTCCACAACTATAAATTGCTACAAACTACCTTAAATGGCTATGAAACGAGTCACTGAGCTGTAGAGTAAATTGTTAGATTGAGGAACTGAAGTGTGGACCCACATTTGGGCCCTTGGGATTAAAATAAGGGTTGAAATTGGTGAGCTATGGCAGGAAAACCATAATCACTACCATACAGGTGGACTTCAGAGCCAGCTGCACAATGACATGATAGGAAAACAACATTTACTGGAGTAAAGCTTCACTCAATCACCAGTTCTTTTTTTCATTCAGAATCTGACCTTCAATTACTTATTACACAATAAAATCTTTTGGTTGCACAAACATCTGTGAATTTTTGGCCATCCATATGTTTTCATTTGCACATTATTACACCATTAAACTGTTATTGTGTGATTTGCATTCACCACTGCTTTAAATTATTACCAGGTATTAAATACACGTAATCAAGCAAGTATGCAGTTTTACAAAATGCAAAACTCCTTCTGCTTTGATTTGGATTTGATGGATGGGGTTTTTAATTCTCCAGCTGTTTTTATACAATATATATGGTGTGATTTTATTAGCAGATAATAAAAATACAGTCAGTATTCACCCCTGTCCCCCACCCCCTTCCCTGGGTTCCTGGTGAAAAAACTGACCACCATGGCCCAGGGCATTTAGGATTGTAGCGCCCAATCTGAACCCCCAGGAATTTCCTTAACCACATTTTAAAATTCAATTTAAGCCTTAAAAATCTAATTCATAATGAAAAAATATTTAAATATCTATGGTAAAATACAATGCTGGCAGAAAATTTAAAAAAAATGAAGTTGAATGATTCCAGCACCTGATTGTGTTCATTTTGTTCTTCCATAACTTTTAAACCAAGGTCTGAAGATGATCTTTGTTCAGTATATCCCATTTTTTCCCCATACTGCAGCATTATTGGACCAAATCATCATTTCTACTTTTCCTGTTCTGTTTGTACCACAATCTAATGGTATCTAGCCTCAGCTGATGTTTGTCACACCTGCAGTGTGAGATAGTTGGTGAAGGAACTAAATTCTCTCTTTTAAGCTGATTGCAGCAAAACTGCAGGAAGCTCAGTTCCTTGATGTTGCATGAAAGCCTTGTCCTCACCTTTCTTTGAAGGGCTGATAAGACTCTCATTTCTCTGTCCGTTGGCGTGTCTTAGGCTTATCCCTGGCTGCATCACTCTGACCTGCTTGTCTGTACTTGCTGACACGCTCATGAGGAATGTTTGGATTTCTAGTATTAACCATAATACGACACCGCTTGGCTGTGAACTGTTTTCTTGTGACAGTTCAGTTCTATAGTAATGTTGCAGTAGATCCTTGTACACATTTCATGCCCCTCTAGCTAAAACAAGACAACTTGCACGATTTGCCAATGTTATGGGCAAAATTTGTTAACTACGTAGTTACAAGCAGTTGCATCGTGAGTGGTCCGTCATAAGCATGTGTGTAATAATCTGCATATTTGATAAGAACTGACTGTGCACATTAATCCAAACAAAAAACACAAGCGTAAAAAATAAAAAAAAAGCTAAAGCAGTATCAAATAACTCACGTCAACTCTGGATTTTATCCTGGAACCGCCCTGCAGGCTGTTGAAGGAAAACCTGTGGAATTCCACGTTACATAAGCGTGAGAGTAAGACGCGGAGAGGGCCCCTTAAATCTGTGCTTTTCTTTTCTCGGCTACCGGAACTGCATACTGGGCTAAACTCCACCGCTGACCCTCTACATCTGGCCACCCAGTCACCCAGAGCGCTTACATAACTGCGTAATCTCCACTTTCAGGGCCTGATTTCTGAGCTGAAAGACACTTCAGAAACTGGATTAGCTGCTTACTAATGGTGCTTAACATGGAAGATGTGGTGCTAAATGTTGTTTCTAAAGGCTAAGCTCTTCAAAAATGATGTCCGGACATTGTCAAGCACCATTGGATACACTCCTGGCATCAGATCCAACCACCTGTTCCTGACTTTGTTATTGTGCGGTTATTTTTAGAAAGGCTGGGCCACGGAGTTCACCCTTGGTCGAGCCTCCATGTTTGGGTTTAACTAAGCCAGCCATGCAGACCGTTCTGTACTGCGCTAACACTACTGCTTGTGATATTCTGCGGTATTTGTTATTGTCTGTATGTGTGTGTAAAGTGCATTGCACCCACTGGGCCATGGCATTGTGGCTTTATCTGCGCATGCTGTTCCCAGGCTCATCTGCTCTGTACTTACCTTGTTGTGTGAAACGTGATCTGGTGGAGGCGGCCCACGCTCTCTTGTCCTGCTGCAGCTCTTACTTCACTTCCTGTTCCTATTTTGGTTTGGCTGGGCAGTGCTCAGGGTTATGGGCCAGCGATATGGCTGCATTCCTTTGTGAGGGTACGCCAGAGGGGGAGAGTGGGCTTAGAGAGGCCCCCAGAGGGATTCTTTTGCACTCCGAGTTCCATCCGAGCTGGAGAACTCTCTTTTTATACTGTGCTCCGATTGTCTTGTGTTTCTTTTCTGGCACTCCTCGGTTTGTGTCATTAAAACAGGAATGGATCTGACCTAATTTAGCTGGGTAGTGTTTTTGAACACCGTTTGCACCAGTGGTTTGACATACATATGAATAATATTTGCGATACAAGATTTGCTTATATAAATCATATAAAAACTGTATAAAAATTTCTGTACATGAGTTTTGTAACCTAAAGTATGTGTTCAAACTCTTGAAGGAACTGATAGATTCTGGATTATAGCCAATAAATTGTTTTACTTTCAGCACTTGGTGGCGTTTCAACAAGATGTCGATGATCCTAAGCACAATAGCAAGTGCACTAATGGTCAAAAAGATGAAAAATAGTCTAAAAATGCAAAATTCAGCAAAACTACAAGGAAAATTTGTCTTTTTCTAGTGCTGTATCACTGCTGTCTGGGGGCACTGTACAAAAGGAGAATTTTTGCTTCTGGAGGTGTAGTTTTTTCACGTTTGTGCATGTGTGACTTATTTATATGCACTGATCGGCCAAAATATTACAACCACTTACAAAATGAATTATTTGATTTTTGTGGGTGTATGGTGTATGAGAGAATTTGAAAATATCAGCCTCTTACACTGTCATTATTTTGATGAATGATCCAAAATTATTATTGTTTTGATCATTAAGTAACTACATAAAGTATACAAAAGAGATTACACAGAAAAATTAGTAATATATAGATCAATTGTTATCATTATTATTGCTATTATAGTGCTGAATCTTTGTGTAATAAAGCTGTATTAATAGCAATCATGCTTTTGAACAGAATAAAGTGATTGTATTTCTTTAAGTCTAATGAAGTTTTTTATTGACTTAATGAAGAGGATGTGTAATATATACCTGTTCCATGTCCATTAACACTGCTCTTAGCTAAATCTCCATGTGATGAACTTGGCTTAAAACGCGGTAGCAGTGTCACCAAACCTGCCACCTCTCTCGCCCCCAGAGGATGGCGTGAAACAAGTTGTCAGATTGTAAGAAGGGGATTGTGTTTCGTAGTCGTTAAGCCAGACATTTGGTGGCCTCTAGCTGTGGGAATTGCATTAGGAGTGGAGACGCTCCTAAAACAGCCTCAGATAAGCTGCCTTTAACTGCATGCACGGAGCCTTGCTGACCTGGGCGGAGCTGCAGGAAAAACTGGAGCCTCATTACCGACACCCAGAACATCACAGATATGTGCTGTGAGCCACAGAATAGGGTCACAGCCTCACACACAGATGATCAGATTCAATGCAGCCCCAGTTTAAGGCTCTACAGAGAATGTTGTGTTTGTTGATGATCGCACAAGCCCAATCCACCTGACCACAAGCTAAACACACAACAAAGTTTTGTTTTGCGCCTCCGTTTATGGGCCGGACGGGGTGCTCTATATATACAGAGAATGCCATCATTAACTACTGTCAACAGCTGTCTGCGCATTGCTATTTAAAACTCTAATATGTAACATCAGAAGAGTGAACATGGAGTGGTTGTTCCTCCGCCATGTCCTGTCCTTTGCTCTTGTTTTCCAGTTACTGTCCAAATCTCGGGGATAGAATTCACCGTACTGCCAGGGTGCGCTCCATCAGCCTCTATGCTCTTCTACGCTTGTGTTCCTTTCGATCCCAAAAAAACGAACAGTAAGAAAGTTACTGTCCTGTTCATTGGTGGTGATGAAGCCTCAGCCTCCCTGGACATGTGTGTTATTGAGGTCGGGTCAGGTTATTAGGCCGACTTTTAATTATGTAGGTCATGTCATAAGGGAGATAAATTCAATACACCTCTAAAGAGTGCTGTTCTAAATTTAAACAAAAAATACTACCTCGTTAAACTGCCTTCTTTCCATCTCGCAATGGCAGCGTGTTGGGGTGAAGTTTTGCAAGAACTAGCCTCCAGAACTTGTTAGGCTGTGGTTTTTGTCAGGAGAGCCCTGTGGTGCAATTCTGACTGGCATGCTAACGTTTCATGCTGACAAGACCTCGTCCATCTTGGTTGCAGTCAACAGGATTTTGTCTTGCCAAAGACTAGCACTCATCACCATTCTTCTCGCTTGTAGGCTACCACAGCTTTGCTGTTCCCCTTGAGCCGAACATAGGCCACTAATCGCGTGGACTTCCCATAATGTCTCACTATGCACTGAACCCCTGTGATCATCTCCTGTACTTACTGACAAATATCCTACTTATTAGCAAATAGCACAGAGGTGTACGAGATTACTGTGGCCCACATACTGCCTGAACAAGATGAAATGTGGGTTAATGCGGTTATACAGTAAATACTGTGTGTGTGTGTGTGTGTTTGGAAACTTGTGGGTGTGGTAGACATGTGTTCTCAATTAATGACCTCGCTCCATGGCTCCACCCTTCCTAAGTCTATATCTGGTGTTTTTTCATATGTATATTCCAAAAAATTGCCAAACAGCTGTCCAGCATTAGCTGCTGTTGACATGCAGCCATAAGCATGAAGAATATTACTCTAAACTCTAGACTGAACTTTGTAATTTGTCTGCTTTCTTAAAGGTTCAATTATATATTTTTACTTTTTAAATAAATCTTTTTTTCTGCATGTGTGCACCTAGTATAAGAAGGCCATGCTAATTTCATTAGAATGGACGGACGTGCTCCCCTCCTCCAATCTTAACCTTCTTTTCAGGGCAGTGGTGGCCTAGTGGTTAGATACTTGCCCTTGGAATCAGAAGGTCACAGGTTCAAGTCCCTGCACAGGCACCACTGAGGTACCTTTGAGCAAGGAACCGTCCCACTACACTGCGTCCCGGGTGCTGTTGATGACTGCTCGCTGCTCTATGTGTAGATAATAAATGCAGAGGTCACACTTCATTGTGATGTGTTCACAATGACTAACTTTCATGATATGTTACATAAGGTATTGTGTAAAATATTTAGCAGTTTATTTAATTTTATTTGCTAAAATCAGACCTGTTAAACCACATAAATTTGCCTTTTTTCCTCTTTTGTATTCAACCCAAGAAACATTGTGTTCAGATATTGAACGAGTGTTTCTGAACAGTATTGTTCGATATCGAGCACTGAATTCTGATACCGATACATTTTATTATGGCTCTATTCTGATGTCATGACAGCCCTAATATTAATTTCACAGCGTACTTGCCAATGCAAACAATTTCTGAACACTTTGGTAAGTTGGGACAGAAAATGGGGGCAAATCTGGTGATGGTACAGTATCATTTATTTCAGAAATTGCCGTTTAATACTACTGATTGGATTGTAAATTTCTGGTTGCGAATTGGCACGTGCGATCTGCAGTTTCCTGATGGCTTATGACACTTTGTGTATATATAAAACTGTTGTGTGCGTAGTTATTTGAAACTCTTACGCTTGAAGCGAAGCAGAGCGTGTCAGGTTTGTGTAGATGTAACAGCGGCATGCCCGTCCAGGAGTGACCTAGAGGTCTTCTCTGTTTCCAGGTACTCCTGCGCATGTTGCGTCATCCTCTAAGAAGCCCCGCAGTCGTGGCTTTTTTCACAGTCTCTTCTGCTGCCTTTGTCATGATGAAGCGGATCACTTGCCCGTCAATAACAATGCGCCACTCCTGGTGGAGGAGAATGGAACCATCTCAAAAGTAAGAAACCCTTTTTTTCATGTTTATTCAAAATTTCCCACCAACTCTCTGTGCGCATCCGTGAGGCTACAGGACTACCTGTGGCTAACAATTGAGGGCCACATGACCAGAGTCAGAAAGGAAACCACAAGACTCATATGTGCTTTGCGCAAGCCTTTTCCTGTTTACATGCTAATTCTTAATGGCCAGTAACCCAAATGTCATGGTCATATTTGTAGAATGCCTCTCTGAGAGAATTTTCTGGAGTTACACCAAGTGAAAGTAACTAAAGACCATCTGTATCATTATTTGTTAAGCAGTAGAGCAACCTAAAGCCATATATTAGCATTTACTCCCATAATACAAAGCCGCACATGATTTAATTGAACCTCATTCTTGGAAAACAACACGGCAGTTAGCAACTACTAGCAGATCAGGTGGTCAAGATGCTCTCGGGTGTCAGTTTCAGATTTATGCCTTACTTCAGCTTTTTATAGTGATTTGATATTCCAGGAGTTATTTGTCACATCTTTGAAGCCCCCAAAATAAATTGGTAGGGCTCCTGAAGGCGGGCTGTGTGGAGGATTCAGTGTGGCTGTGATCCTCCTGTCATGTCAACGTGTGGACTGCTGCTGTCGTATCAGACAGCCTGCATGCTCAGCGAATCCACACACACCCACGAGTCCCCTCTGCAGGCAGACCTAGCGGACCCTTGTCTGCCCCCCAGGCGCTGCAGACTTTGCGGGGAGAAGGAACCTGTTGCAGAATGTCTGGAGTGTTTTACAGACTCTGAGCTGTGCAAATCGATTGGTGAGCGCAAGTCTTTTGTGAAGAGCAACATCTCTAAATACTTGGAATCTTCTGCCTTTTTTAGAAGCAAGTGCCTTGGAGTAAATATGCCTGCTGAACTTTGTTTTGACCCCCATAAAGTCACCCAGCAAGGCTGTCTTATGGATGAAAAAGAATCTTTGGAAACTGCAAATGAATCCAGTATGATTTCTGGGGAAAAATGCATTGGCTTTACAGTGCACCAGACTATATCTGGACTAATGCAGCCTGATGGAGATTATGCTGAGAATGATCAGTTCAGTGGAAAATTAATAAAGCAGCAAGACCGATTTGATTCTTCAGACAGCGGCAGTCTGTCGGACTACGACTTGGAGCACAGTGAGTCTTTTGCAATAAGCAACGCTTTTGTCTATGCAGAAGATAAAAGCCAGCGTTTTGAACATAGCTTGGAGTCTGAAATCAGTGAACGAACTTTGACTATTGAGCACGAAACTGATACGGTCATGTCTGATCATTGCGAGCAGGTAGATAATGAGATCCCAGAGCTTGTTTCAGCAAACTATGAAACGCTTTTTGAGCACAAAGCAGAATCTGAGGAGCTTTTAGAAGAGTATTGCACATATGAAGGTTCTGCAGAAACAATTGTTGTGGATTTACATGAACTATACATCACAAGTAATCAAAATGCAATATCTGATCCTAATTCACAACCCTGTGGATACCTTGAACAGTATGGGCATAACGAAGAGAACGTGCCCTCTGAATGCCATACCACACATTTAGAATATTCTGGACTGTGCCAGACCTTTAAAGAAAACAAGCCTGTAGAGCTATCAGAGTCCCTTGAGCAGGAACCACCTGCTGGTCAAACAGAAACCACAGACAACAGCAGGTTAACTGGTCAAAATGTCTCAGTATCTCATCCTGACTCCTGTGAGAGCTCTGATCAAAGCCAGCTTTCTGAGGAGCACACGCCAGAGCAGACTAAACCTTTAGATTATTATGCTCAACAAGACAACCTACTGTCTGACAATGACGTAGAGTGTAGTAAGATGCTAGAACAATGTTCAAACTGTGGAAGATACTTTCAGAAATGTGAAATTCCTGAACAGTGCAAGTCCTCTGAGCCTACTGACTCCTCTGAGAGTCCACAACAAAATCAACCTGTTGAAAAGTGTTTAAAATTGTCAGAGAGTTTTGGAACACAATGCTCAGTGTTTGACACCTCTGAACTCCCCAGAGACACCCCTGCAATTGAAAGCAACACAAACGAGGATCGAAAACGCCCAGAATGTGACGAGATGTTTTTCGGATCAATGGAAACCTTTGAGGCTCGTTGGCTCTCTCAATTCCTTGACCACAACAGTCAACAAAATACCATTGTACAGCAGGAAGACCTCAATGTCGCAGCCACTGAGCCAAATGACAAGTTAGTCTTAAGTGTCAGTAATGATGATTCAGAACCTGTAACTGAAGCTTCAGATGGCTACGGTGAGCAGAGGACGCTCTGTGGGGTGTGTGAAAGGAGAGGAAAAGGGCAGTTTGATTATGATGAACCCACTCAACTCTTTGAACTTTGTGCTCTTAAGGCTGGAGTTTTTGAACTTGGCTCTGATGCGACCAGAACCAGGGAATCAGTTAAGTCCAGTTCAGTAGATGAATCTAGTGAGGAGGAGTATGTTGACTGTCTTGAAAGCCAAAGCAGCACTGAAACAGATGAATCATTTAAAAGTTTTGTTGATGAATCTGAGAATTTTGAAATTTATTCTGATCAGTCGAATGACTGTAAACCTTTGCAGAAGCTCCCTGATGAAGACGGAGCCTTTGAACATTGTACTGTTCACATTCAAGACTCTTGTATCCTGTGTGATGGCCATGACGATACCTGTGGCCTTCATCTAGATGGCATGGTGGATGAACATGAAGAACCAAACTTTGTAGGAAAAGAAACCTTTAAAAGCTATGCAGAAGCACTGACTTTAGGACTGTCCATAGAAAACGGTCATGGCCATGAATGTCGTACTGAACATGCAGAGGTCATTCAGGGTGAAGATTATGTACAATATCTTGATGGTGAGGGCACTCCACCACATGCTGCTGAAGGCTGGGGAATTGAACTTCCCTGTGAGGAAGCAGAGGTCATTGAACCTAAAGGGGAATTCAGTGAATCAGAGGAATGCAGGAGAGAAGTTGATGGACTCCTCCTTGGGGCTGAAGACACTGATCAGAATTCAAGAGCAGTTGAAGTTAATGAACTTCTCAGTGAGCCTGAACACATTGTTGGGATTTTAACAGGAGATGCTTTGGGCCTGTATTTTATTCAGGGTCAGTGTCAAGAAATTGCTCATCATGAGACATCTGAAGAGACATCTGAAATTTTAACAGAGGAACATACACAAGACCTCATTGCTGTAATGGACCTTAAAGAAAGTGAAAATGACCGTCAAGGGCACCATCCTGATTCACCATCCAGTGATATCCTGGTAAATGAAGACTGTGAGGTTCTTGAAGGCATTGAAGCTCCCCAGCCTGATTTTAGCAGTGAGACCATTGTGATTGAAGACTGTGAGGTTTACAAAGGCATTGAAACACGTCAGCACGATTGGACCAGTGAGACTCTGGTGAACGAAGACTATGAGGTTTATGAAGGCATTGAAACACATCAGCACGATTGGACCAGTGAGACTCTAGTGAACGAAGACCATGAGGTTTATGAAGGCATTGAAACACATCAACACGATTGGACCAGTGAGACTCTGGTGAACGAAGACCATGAGGTTTATGAAGGCATTGAAACACCCCAGTCGGATTTGACCAGTGAGACATTTGTGATTGATGACTGTGAGGTTTACGAAGTCATTGATGAAGTGGAGGGGGCTCACCGACCTTGCTGTGGAGAGATCGAAACTTGTGAAGATGATGAGTCTTCGATATTTGGCTTTGAAGATATGGTGGAAGAAGACAGTTTGTTAAATGAGTGTAACAATGTGAAGGATGCTGCTCAAGACCTTATGCCAAATGACTTTGAGGTGCAGTCGAATGAAAATAAAGCGAATCTTGAACTTTGTGGCGTGTCCATGGGTAAAACAGAAACGGCAGATGATGTTCCAGCACAATGTCCCCGCAATGAAAAATTGGAAGACTTAATATACCAAGTTGCAAGAAGTGAGATGCCAGAGGATGGTGGAGAAAGTACATTTTTTAAATTGGCTAGTCAAAAAAAGGCAACTTCTGAAGAGGAGGAGGCTTCCGAAGACAGCGAGGCATCCGACGATGAGGAGTACCCAGAGTCCTGCGATTGTGAATTCTGTGTTCCGACTGTTGAGCAGGTACAGTGCCCATGTGCTTCAGTAAACAAGGCTGTATTTGCAGAGCACGACTTCATTATAGCTGGTGTCATTTGTGGCTTCAGTGCATGTTATGTAAGATTTCATGTTTGAAACGCATGCCCAGTGATGCCATGAGAGTTTTTGTTTCATGCTCATGGTTCAGTTTGATCAAAGGTGTTAAAATGGTTTGAACTTCTAATTCAATGGCAACAGCAATTAAATATGGAAGGCAGTTACAAAACTTAAAAAAGGAAAGTGGCAGCTCCCACTTGGGCTCTTATTCCATGCCATATGGATTCTTATTTAAATCAGAAGCTTTTGAAAGATATGATCTACTGTGCCCCTTCCTATCCTGGCAATAAACCTAGATACGTATCCAACATGACAGGTTTTAACTGTCTATACTATGCTAGTAGTATCCTCTTTTGAGAAGAGGGTTTTTCCAGTCTTAGGCCTTGGGTTTCATTTCCGTGATCAGCCCTGTATTTACTTAGCACTTTTTGATCAAGATTCCCAACAGCCTTGTAATCCCACTCCAGCAGCACATGGTGACATGATCCGGAGGGATAATGCAACTTGCCAAAGTGCTTCCTTATGCCCCCTCATGGTCACTCGATTCAATAACCTAAGTCCCGCGCTCATAAAACTAGATATTTTCTTTCCACTGGAACAGCAGGGCTGCTGTAATTCACCTCTACTGTAACGTTATGATGACAACCTGACTTCACTTTAACAGATTTGCTTCGGTTTGTGTCGCATGGTTGTGTTCAATGCACAAATCCAGTTTTTACAGTCAAACAGTAAAATCGGTTTATTGGATGATGTGCGTTGTCCTAAAACACTACTTACCATGCCACCTGACATGTCTGTTCACAGGTGCCCGCCAAGCCACTTCTACCACAGATAAAGTCTAAAGACGCTGGAAAGATTTGTGTTGTGATTGATCTGGATGAAACACTAGTGCACAGTTCATTCAAGGTAAGCTAAATATGTTTATTTCCAGTCATATTTCATCTGTGTCAGCAGGTGATCATGACAAGTAAGTATGGCTCATTTGCAATATGCAATATGGTCATGTAAGAAAGTGTGCATCGCAGCTATGAGATCAGCTTGACTTGAATGTTATGTCCAGACATCTGATACCAGGGTTTACCGAACATGATTCAAACACGAATGAGTCAATGGCTTTCTCAGGATTATGCAATCTCAGTAGTAATATGATTTTCCCATGGCAAACAAATAATGTGAAGAGCATGCGCAAGGCAGACGGTCAACTTTGTCGAAAAACACAGACTACTTCCTGCACAGCAACACCATGTGTTTGGTAACCAGGGGCACAGCAGGGGTGGGGGACAGTTCAAAATCACCAAGGCCTGGAGCTGGTCAAATAACAGACACTTGATCGTTTACACGCTGCATGTAGAGACAGTGCCATATGTGTGTGAATGATGTTCAGGGTGATACTTGATAAGTCACAAATTTGGAAGAATTCTGTTCATTAAAAGAGAACTTTTGGAACTATTACAGATACTACAGTACTGTCCAAAATTCTGTTTGAAAGCTGAGAAAATTATATTTAAATTTCCAGCAACAAACTATTAATATTGGTATAATTTTAAATGACAGTAACATAGAAAACAATGACTTTGCATCAGATCTCTCCTCATAGAATCCAAGTATTACTTGTAATTGCCATCAAATCCCTGAATTGGCCTCAATCAGTCCTTCCTTACATTATTGCAGGTGCTGCTGGAGTTTCACACATCCATGCAATGGCTGGAGACATATTATTGCATATTGTTGCATTTATTCCAATGTTAACTTGTGTTCTTTCTGTCAGAATAGCTTAAAGCCATTTACGTAAATGCCAAAGATTTTTGCACAGTACTGTATGTGGAACCAGCATGTTTATACTTCAAATTTCATGCTTAAATAAATAAGTAAAGATAATACTACATTCATCGCAGTTTAGCAATCAATGTAAGAAAATCCAGAAATGATTTGGCTCTTTATGGATGAATGTTTTCTTTGAAACAGCTGAGTACATTACATCAGCAAGCAGTTATTTGAGACATAATGAAACCCAGTTGGAAGTGGAATGTGGTTCTGTAACAACAGTGGCACAATAGTAATGCCAAATATGGTTCTCAGCAACTTTTTTTTTCTTTATTGTAGCTCATATGTAGTTTGCACTTTGTCCTGCACTCTATACTTTTTAAAGCCAGATCACTAAATGTTACCTCATAGTCTATGAATGTAGGGCATGGTGTCCTCCTTCTCAATAATACTACTTGTGTGCAACATATGAGATTTTAAGACCCTCTAACTACATGTGACTGGTTATGATACTGTCAGGTACAGTACACTCAGAATGATTGAAGACTCTTTTAGAGCCAGCAGTATGCTCACGTGCTGCAATATATTACACACACACTGCACCATAATGTTTACCAACGCTTTAGTCATCCATAATTAAAGTTGTTTATAGGTTTCCCACCGATATTTATCAGTTTATTGGCTGATTTTCAAATGTTAATGTTAAACAAATTTCTTTATATTCAGTGTACATAAAACATCTACATTGAAAATCTGGGATTATTTTCCATTTAAACAAGAAAATTAAGAGATTTAAGATTCGGTGCTATATGTACATCAATATCACAATATGTACAATACAATTCTACAAGAAGTTTACTGAAAATGTCCAATTTTATGTGGATATTTTGATGATATAAGTTGTAATGGGGGGGGGGGGTTGATTTCAGTAATGGTCTCAGACTTTTGGACCCAATTGTGTATAATCACTAATAAAAATGGATTGAAGACTTTACCCCTGTGTTTGATCTATTTAAATAGAAAAATACCTAAATAAAAACTACATTTATATATATATATATATATAATTGTAAAAGTATTATATATGAAATAGTGTTTAGTGTTATTTTAATTTCATCTTTTCTTTAATAATATTAATAAATAATAATATTTTTTGTCTTTAACAGCCAGTGAACAATGCTGATTTTATCATTCCAGTGGAAATTGATGGAGCTGTACATCAGGTGAGCATGCTTTTTCATTAGCAGGTTTTGTAGCATCATTTTATATGCTGGGATAAAGTCACATTCAGTACTCCCAATGCTATTGTTACTCTTTGTTGCTTATAATGATTGTGTGCCATGAAGGGTGTTTGCATTCTTCAGCCTTTAGTTTTTACGGTTTTTATGTCCTGTGTACACCGGGGAGCTACCTGACAGCATCATGGCCTTTACCGTTGATGGCTCTGAGCAGCAGGGGTCTATTTCCGTGCCCTGACAAAACAAGGCAAGCCTTACAGGCTTCTCAGAACTCCCTGCCCATCAATCTGTCTAAGGGTTCATCCCCCGCTCACGCTTGACACTGGGGGGCCTTTAAAGGACAGATCCAGCCCCAGTCCAGCACGCACGGCAACGAAGACTCACTCTGGCTTTGACCTGGTTCAAGTAATCCAGGATAGGCTTGTGATGTCGGGTAAGCCTATTCGGGATGACTTGGTTCAGGAATGAGACCATCAGCTTCATGAATTAGTTTGGCTGACCCAGATGCCTGTGTCAATTTAAACAATTTTACGAGACATCTTAAATGAGTGTGTATCGTTTGACAGGCTCATAAAGTGATTCTTGGACTGGAGTGCCATATCAAAAAAAAAAAGAGTAATGTCCAGCTTGTTTATTTGCTCATTTGTCAGATGTAGGTATTGTGTTTAATGTCTCACATGGGCAGTTTGATTTTCATGGCTTTTTTGGTGAACGAATTTGGAAGTGGCTCTAGAGACTTCAGCGATGTCTAACCATTGTGTTGGTCTCCCAGGTGTATGTGCTGAAGCGACCTCATGTTGATGAGTTCCTGAAGCGGATGGGAGAATTATTTGAGTGTGTGTTGTTTACTGCAAGTTTAGCCAAGGTAAGGATTAAATTAATAAATACATTAAAATAAATAATAATAATGTGTGTGTGTGTTTTTTTTAATGTGTGTGTGTAAAAAATATATATATATATACATATCCTCAAAATTTGTTTAGGAAAAAAAAAGTAGTGGAGACAACCAAGACTAATTTATAAAGCCATTGTAGCTGACAAGTAATTAGAAGCTTTACACTGTTGTATCATACAGACCACATGTCCTCACTTGAAATCCATCTGTAATTTTTTTAGAAAATAAAATGAGCAGACTGTAACTGAAGCTCTAAGAACTAAAAGTAGGTTTCAAACCAAAACACACTACTCCCTCACAGGAATAAATGTCCAGCAAACACCATATCACAATGTGAGTGTGAGCTATTTCAGGTTATTTTTTTACAAGGTTGGATCAGGGCTGAATAATATGCAGTAAATTATGATGAATTATGTCGCAGTTTGTTTGTTTTTTGTTTTGTTATTTAGCATATTGTGGATATAATTAGTTCATATGTGACTCTGAGTAACTCTTCAAAGAAAACTAGCCAGCAAAACTAATTAGCCCTGGTTAACTGAGTTTAGTACAGCTCAGTGTGTAAAGCTTCATTTAAATCAGGGGTATCAAGCTCCAGTCCTGGACTCAGTTTCCCTCTCTGATTTAAATATTTTGGTGTTTTTTTTTTGTAGTCTTTTTTATATAGCAACATTTTCCCCCCAATCCAGTCTTAGATTATTCTTATTTCAGAAGAAATACAATTTGTGACGTGAGCATTTTTTGGAAGTATTGTGATGCTATATTTGATATATATTATATATAAAATAAGTTTAGAAACTAGGAACATGCTAATTTTTCCTAAAAGACTAAAGCTTAAGTCTGTTTACTGACTTTTGGCTTTTCCTCTGCCTGCAGTATGCAGACCCAGTCTCAGATCTGCTGGATAAGTGGGGTGCCTTTCGTTGTCGTCTCTTTCGAGAATCCTGCGTTTTTCATCGTGGAAATTATGTCAAGGATCTAAGCCGACTGGGCAGGGACCTAAACAAAGTCATCATTGTGGATAATTCGCCAGCATCATACATCTTCCATCCAGACAATGCTGTATGTCCTTATGTGTCTAGTTTCATTTTTAGTAATGTATGTACTTCCTTGGGCATTTTTGCTCTAGTTTTAACGCAATTCCTTGCTGCTGTTTCATCATTTTCAGGTACCTGTAGCCTCCTGGTTTGATGACATGTCTGACACAGAGCTGTTGGATCTGATCCCGTTTTTTGAAAGACTGAGTAAAGTGGATGATGTGTATGCTGTGCTCAAACAGCAGAGGACTAGCAGCTAGCGCGATACGTGGAGCAGCTTTCACTTTGGGGCCAGGGAGGCTGGTGGGTTCAGAGCGCCACTTCCCCGCTAACAGGATCGGCCGTCGGCTTCATCCTCATCACCTACCCAGAATTCCATTCGCAGGATGTTTGACAGGAAAGAAAACAAGTGGATTGAAACCTGGTATGGCCGATGGAACTGTGAAGGACTGCTTTATCGCACACATTATAAAGAGAAAAGAAAGGAAAAAAAGAAATTTTATTGATGTTTAACACTTAAGTGTGTTATTCCTTCTTTTGTAACTATTTTCCCACTTTAAAAGCAAGGTTGCGGGATGCCCTGTTTGTTTAACAGTCTGGATTAATAGTTCTATATTTCTAACTTTTCTGGACGACCAGATTGTTGCACAGGAGCTCCTTAGATTTATACAACATATTAACACAGCTCTGACATTTGGACTAGTGACTTCATGTTTCACTAGTCTGACATGAGGTAAATGTGTTTCAAGAATTCTGTAGTGAATTAGTCCAGTCTTTCTGTCAGGAAGATGAAGGAGAATGTCTCCCTAGTCCTTAATGAGAGCCAAGAGAACTGAACATCCATTCCTAATCAGGGTAGAGAGTAATAACCCTGACCTATGGAAATTCAGAGCTATCAATATGCAGAAATGCAGCAGTTTAAAGTTGTTACATTGAAAGTATTGCAACTTTAATTTCGTTCCCCACCATTGTAGCCTTGTTGTGTGGATTTTTATGAGCAGATCTGAGATCAGTGTTTCTGTTTCTCAGTGTTTTAAGAATCGGGAAGATGAGAGTAGAAGGTTTGTACTTCAAATCTGTGTGTCTAATGTGCCAAATATAAAATAGGAATTTTGTCTTTTTAGATCGTTTTCTCAAATAAGTATTAGGTATCCAGTATAAAAAAGAAAAAAAACCACTTCATAGAAAATTAGCTGGGGACTTAATATTATTAAATACACACTTTCTACATATTACAAGCCTTAACTCCTTTTGTTGCTGGTGTAGAGATGATCAGAGGTGTCCACCAATGTGCATTATATAATAAGCAATTGATACTGAGATTTGCCAAAATGCTGGTGCTGCCCACCAAGCCCTTACTCCTGTAATGAGGATACCTCAGTGCCCAAGTTGGGACAAAACAGTGGATGTCAATCACACAGAATATTATGCTGTTTGCATTTTTATGCTGCCAAATTTTAAAATCTGTACTACTTTTTTGTTATCCCTGGTTTTTATTTTGAAATTAAGTGGCTTAGCTTCAGTTAAATAATCATGTTCAGATTTGAAAAAAGCTATGGATATGTGAAAGGGAAGCTGCCATGGTCCTTCAGCTTTGGACCCAGATTTTAGACTAAAGGTTAAAAAAGCTAAAGCATCTAAAAAATAAATTATATGCTTTAATTTTATTCAAGGAGAACCATTTATTGTATTGAACCTTTTGTTTTTAGACAAGATGGTCCCAGCCAAATACAGTATGTCTTATACAACATATGCCATGTATGAATTTCTACTCGGAGAAGCAAAGCCTTCTAGAATCAACACATTTTTAATTACTTTAAATGCCTTAGTGTTGGATGCTCAGCTTTTTCTGCACCGTAGTGCCAATGAATGTCTCGCTTAACACTATCAGATGGACTCTTTTGCAAGTGTCAGTGTTGATGCTGTGGAATGTGATGATGTTTAGCTGGAATAATGATGGAAGATGGACGTGGAGGATGATACTATGGATGATTGAGCTGTTTGCAATTTGTGTGTGTGTATGTGTGCGTGTGTGTATGTATGCTTGTGTGTGTGTGTGTGTGTGTATGAATGAATTTATATATATAGGCATGATGGGTAGTACCTGCTGTATTTCCTCTACTTATGAACGCAGTACTGTTCCAAGTGAGAGAGAGAACTTTTTTAATTCAAATTTTTTGCCCTTAAAGTTGAATGATTCCTTGTTTGAAAAACACCATTACTTTGTCTTATCTGTACTTGAAACTAGCCACCCATTTTCCTTTTACTATTTCTGTGATCTAATGTACAATTAACACATTTTTAATAATTTTTTGACATCAGTTAGAAATCCTTTCAAATTACTCTAGATTTATGATCTACATTATATATCCGATTGTACTTTGAACATGTAAATCGATGGTACTATCATAAGCAAATTGTAGTTTTAACAGGACAGAAAACGGCGCCTAATGCAGCAGTGTGGCTACCTACCTGGGCTTTTCCATGACACTGTTAGCAGCAGCTTGCGGGGATGTGAAGTCCTCTCTGAACACACTTGACTCTAATGGAGTGCCAGAAATGTCACTGAGTCGCATGACTGACTTGGTACATTCTTGGAGGCCTCATCAATCTCAGAAAGACTTCTCACTGGTCCTCTTATGCAACCAACAGGCCTGGACCAGTGTCTTTTTTTTTTTTTTTTTGCTTTTTTGCTCTCTCCACTTATATAATAGTCTCGCTGGTGTTTGGAATGAATAATGAGCATTTGCTTTTGTAATGTCTTTAAAACACTGAGATATGGCACAGGACCGTGCACTAACTCCTGAAAGGCAATCTGTACTAGTGTTGAGCTCCTGAAAGGAAATGTAGCAAGAGGCTAGGGTCCGTTATCTCCCATTTCCTCTTACTGTGTTGCCGTCTGTGTGGGAGTCCTCTGTTTTGCTTCTTGCTTAACCTAGCACTCTTTTTACTTCTTTGTTGGATGCTGAGTGTTCTGAGGTCATTGTAGAATGAATGTAATGAGCAGCGTTGGCAGAGTTCGCAGTGGAAATGTCAATGTAGCACCAGCACCATGATACTGTCTCACTGAATGACTCACAGCCCCAAGATAATGGCATAGCCTCTGAACATAAAACGTCTTGTAGCACATGTAGCCATTTATGTAAAGCCATCTCCAACCATTACGGTGGATTCACAGAGTGTAAAAGACCAGCATGTTGCATACATAACACGCCAGAGAGTACGAGCAGTGCTTCCATGTCTATGCTGACCTTGTAAAACCATATCCTGCGTTTAGCTCTTTCGTGCTGAGTGTCATGCGGTTTTAGGAGGCAGACCTTTATCTCTCCTTTTTTCCCCTGTATCCTGAAGCTAGGTTCTATCATTATCCAGGGTTTCTCTGCCTGATGACACCATATGAGGCACTGTGCAAATGAAACAAAATGGAATCAATCTGTGAGCATCCATTCATGTCTGCGGTTAGCAGCCAGATCAGGAGCTGACCGATTAATATATGACTTTGCACTTTTGCTTTTGGAAAAAATCTAACAGCTTGTTTAAAAAAAAAAAAAATGCAACAATCAACTAAAATCTTGAATCATGAATGGCCACCAATCTCTTTCCCCTAACAAGATGCAGTATGTACAATTACTCTCTTGTATTCTCACTGAGCTAATATTGGGCCAACTGGTCACAAGCTGGCTGGTCAGTTCCTATGTAAAAAAGAATTTTAGATTTTAAAATTTGTTGATGTGAAATGGTGCATCATGATTATGATGGTAATAGAAACCAGGGGTTATGATGTCGTCAGCACAAATAGTGATCTTACAACCTTTTATGTGTAATTTTAATAATGCTAAATGACAATGTACCTTCAACCATGAATAGCTTTAAATATATATATTTTAGGCCAAAACTAATATCAAAACTACTTAAATCAGACACGGTTAGTCCATTCATAATCATTTCATACAATATCTTATTGTTGTTAGAGATTTTAGAGTACTCTCGAGATCTCTGGTTGCTATCAGCAACACTGAACTTCACATCAAACCACCCTGAACATTACTTAACACCACCTTGACTTAATTATGCAGCAACAAATGGCAGAATCTTCAGAGTCTATTTTATAATAGAATACGTGATGTAAATAGCCTTGTCATTTTTTTCCTTCTTTTTTTTGCCCGTTTGCTACCCAACCCACAAACAGCATATTCGTTCCATTCATTTGTCTGTCTGCTCATTTGCCAAGAGCAAACCAAAAGTTGGCATTAATAGAAAATGTTCTTTCTTTCTTGTGATTTTTTTTTTTTTTTTTTTTTTTTTGGGAATAGGAATGCCAAGTTTAAATTAAGTCAACTGTAACCTAGTTTTGAAACTTTTGTAATTATTAATTGTATTTTACTGTATTGAATGAGCTACATAATTAATGAAACTATTGAAACGCAGTCTTGTGTTCATTGATTATGAAAAGGGGGACAAATGGCAAAGGTGAAAAACACGATGCATGATCAGTAAAGCTTGTTTTATTGGCAGCTATTTCTAAACCAAGGTAACTATGCAAGTTAACATCAGTACTGGTTAATAAAGATAGAAGATGAATTGACTGAAGCCCATTAAATATGGTTAATGCAACATGATAAATAGCTCAAGAAAACAGTTTCTTTGTCAATGACACCGCTCCCCTACTGGTCTGATTAATATATTCATTAATAGATTATTCTGACTCACTATTATGTTATGAAATGTTTCCTAAACACTCAATACTCAGCCTTCCTATGATAACCTTTTGGCCCTGTACTTTTTCCACACCTGTATATGTATACCTCCCAATATCCCTTTAACTTGCATTCCATAAAACATGTATTTAGAAAAAAAGTCTATACAAAGGACAATGTACATAGATTTTAAAGGAATTAAATAGTGATTTAACCAATTAAAGTTTGTTAATGTCATGGATGAACAGCAGGTTCACCTTAGCACAGTGATCTATGTCTATTGACATGTACAATGCATAAAACCACAACATTGTTCTATCAGTAAACATGGAGAGGATGGGGAATATTGTAATATTAAATTTTCACTGAAAATAAAGAATTACAATTGGTACATACACCGGTCTAAAATTTCTGATCAGTGACAACCAGCTGGATTGACTGGATATATAAATTCCGTATTCCAAATTTCTTTTGAATATTTTTTATAAAACAGACTCCCTTCACAAACCCTTTAAAGAATCGCAGAATATATCTTCGCTTTCTTGCTTCAAGGCATCGATTTCAGAAACCACAAGGTTAGGATGGTTCCATGTCTATCAAGGATTATCTGGGAGTGAAAATTGGAGAGGACAAATCAAGCATCAAGTCATTTGAACAGAGCTGGTTTTCTACAGTATATACAGTAGTATGAATCAAACGTGTTCAACTGGTCTGGCTGCTCTTGAGTACGCACTCAATCCATTCAAAACAAGTTCAGGCTCAGTTTTCAAGAACATGCATTCCAAAATACTCCCTCTCAAAGGTGGAGCTGTGTTACTATTGCACATCCTAGTTAAACCACTGAGCTCAGTATTAATCTTGACCGAGAATCTAATGTGGCAGACCCATTTTTAGCTATGGCCAACAAATCAGTTCTGTGGTAGATTTTCACCTACTATGCCCTGTCAAGTTTGTATTCATACTCAGAAACTACATAACTGAATGTGAGCTGGTGCAGAACATCCTTAAATAGTTTTAAAAAGCAGTTAATTTACTCATGTAAGCATTAGAAATATAGAAAGATGAACTTTACCAGATTGTGAATAAAGCTTTTGCCAAAGGATGTCAGTTTTTCGCTTTCTGACCTTCTGTACTGTTACTTACATTTTGACCCGCAGTTTTGCTGTGCTTTTGGCCTTTCCTGAAACAAACTCCACCACACCACTCATTTCCTCTGATGTCTGCCTCAAGGTCAGTCGGTGTACCGTCCCCATTTTCTCCAGAAGAACTCTGGGCCCTGGTTGGAGGACCTCTCCATTCAGAGTCCAAATGGGCGCTTTGAGCGCAGGCACAGAGACCTCACACGCAAAACAGGCCTCTTCTGGGATTGTTACCTCCACATCCTCCAAATCTCGTACCATCAAGATTGCCTGGGCTGTTGGAGCAGAAAGGCAGGTAGGCATTTCAGAGAGAACAAGCACACAGCATATATAGATGATGATGATGAATTGTGCAGAAAACTGAATAAATGAGTGGAGAAACACATGATACTTCTAGATGCTTGCACATGATGTATTTTAGCATTCAACTCGTACTGTGATTGATAATAAAATAAGAAGCCTATATTATTTTTGCATAAACATAAAGTAATACATTAATGACTTTAAAATAGGGTTTTCTAATGGGGCATGGAAAACAGCTGTGTGTAATTCCAGGGTGGCCTTTTATTGTGGGCAGTATAAGGTGCACCTGTGCACTACTCATGATGTTAGATCAGCATCTTGATGTGGCACACCTGTGAGGTGGGATGGATTATCTCAGCAAAGCAGAAGTGCTCACTATCACAC
>JBBIGC010000002.1:19575588-19594053 GCA_037576955.1 Lepidarchus adonis
ACTTAATATATATATATATATTATGTGTGTGTGAAAAAAGGATAACGCTTCTTTGGTACAGCTATATTTAATAAAAGAATTCTCACTTATTGAGGCCTTCAACACGTTCTTTTCAAGTTCTGTTTCTTTGCTGCAGACAGTTCTAATGTTTTGGAATGTTGTGAGTAGAACCAAAGTTGATTCTCTGTTTCTGCTGATAATATGTTCATTTTCACAGCCCAGTAAAAGGGATTAAAAGGCGACTGCATGAAGACCTTCCACCAGCTCTCAATCCGAGTTCTCATTTGACAAGCTTAATTGAATTATCATGACCCGTCTGATCTTGTGTCAATACAGAAATCTGCTCCCTGGGAATCAGTAGGTCATATGTTGGTCACCTGTTTCTGGCCATCAAGCTTTGGAACAAGTGTCACTGAAGTAGCTGCCCATCTCTCGTATTACTCTTACTCAGTTAATTGAATTGGTTTAAAGAAAACAACAACAGCAACAAGGGTCAGCATCACCAGCAACCATGGTAAACAAATAACAACAGTGCATAGTGAGAAAGGCAGTACACGTGCACACTCACGTTCCACGCTGAGCTTGGCTTGCGTGCGGTCGTGGAGCGTTTCGCAGCTGTACGTGCCCCGGTCAGAAAGGGCAAGCTTACGGATTGTGAGGGAGCGTTTTTGTCCGGACTGCTTCAGGGTGAACTTGGGCCCTGGGTGTATGACCACGCCTTGTCTCATCCACTGCACTTCCCCACATTCCAGGCTCACCTCCACCTCGAGAGTGGCCTCCCCAAACTCTTCTGCCACCACCGATTCCATCTTCTTTGTAAACAGCACCTGTGCCTCTGAGCACAGTACATCTCTAATTGCACACACTGCTTTGAACATCTTCAAATGGAAGGTTGCAGAGCATGACTTTAAAATATGAGTCTGCTAGTTATGCCGTTTGCCAAAGACAGTACCGTAGTGCCACCATTTGTCTCTGTCAGTTACTAGAGGAATTCTAACTGGAGAAGTTGCTAAGCACTAACCATCATAGGCACCTTTTCAACAATTCAGACATGTCTGAGGAGGTCATTATTTATCTCGAATATGTCTCCATGGCATTGAAGAGCTTTCCAGGCTCTTATTCAATCTTTTCAGTTATAATGGAAAGGTTTGCCTTGAGGTTTACATTGTAGACAGGACTATTCCTCATACTGTGGCGTGTTACACTCAATTGTTCTGTCTTATCACATGAAATGAGTTTTTAACCCACTATTAGATCATATATAGCAAGGGGAATGTAATTGATTCATTCAACGTAAAGTGATGGAGTAGTGATATCCCACCTTGAACCTGAAGGGTAGCTTTGGATATCACGCCTTCAGCTTCGGCTGTCAGCTTGCAGCTGTCTGATACTTGGCAGTTGCTGATGTGCAGCATATGGCACAGTCCATTACATGAGATGTTCAACCTCTCATTTGTGGTAATGGGACAGCCATTCATGCACCAGACCAGCGTCGCATCTTCTGGGGCCACTACACACTTAAATGTGGCGTCTTCCCCTTCCATAACGGTTACGTTGTGCAACTCCGCAATAAACTCCACAACACGAGGGGCTAAAGATTACAACCAGAAATCCGTTAAAAATTATATAAGTACTGAGTTTGATCACAAAAACTATGTTTAATTAAATTGAATTGAAGTAAAAAAGTTTGAACAGGCAAAAATCTTTATTAATACTCATTAATATAAATATGATTATCATGGTGATGATCATTAGTTAAAGTAATAGTAATAGAAGTTGTAGTAGTAATAGTACTACTACAACTAATAATAATTATCATATTAATAGTAATAGAATGTAGTATTACTTGTAGTAGTGCAGTGGTATTACCAATAATACTAGGATTATCAGTGCTACTAATAAAAAGCAGCATATTATAGTTATAATAGTTCTACTAAATACAGCTATAGCCTTAACAATAGCAGTAATATCAGCAGTAGTAGTATTATTAGTGGTATTATTAACAGTAGCAGTTGCATTAACAATAATAATATGAGCAGTGCAGTGATATTAAAAGTAACAGCAGCAATTTGTTGCTGTGGTCATAGAACTAGAGTCCTAGAAAGAGCATTAAAAGTATTAGTAGTGTTAAAAGTAATAGCACTAGCAATCTTACAGTGTAAATATTACTATTTATAGCTGTGGTTGTAGTAATAAAAAAAGCAACAATACCAATATTTGTAGTAGTGAATGTAGTTGTATTAGAATCTAATCCAGTAACTTTAATGTTAAGCTTGTTTAGTGAAATATACTTACTTTGCACAACTACTGTTGCAGATGTCCTCTCATCTTTAGACTCACAGGCATATTCTCCTGCATCGTCATCTTTTATGTTGTGTATTGTGAGGCTTCTCTCTCGCCCATCTGCCCTGATCGTAAAATGGCGGTTTGGTTTAATCTCTTGGTTATTCTTCAGCCATTGGACGTCTCCTTTGGACTTGTAGAGTTCACACCTCAATACAACATTGCTGTCCTTCAGTCCCACTGTGTTTTCCAGTGGCTTGGAGAATTTCACCTTCATAGCTAATTAAATAAGAATCATTAGTGACCTAAAGTGCTTGACCCTTGAGAATAGGTCTCTTTGTATAGACAAAATATCTAACTGCAATTGCATGGCTGTATATTGCGAGTTATGACCTGGTTCACATTGATGAATGCTTCAAATGACTGTGTTTAATGTAGCTAAGCTCATATTTCTCAAAATACTTAAACATGTCTGTACAGTTCCTTGAGTAGTTCTGTGCATATAAAGGCAGAGGCTAAGAAAAGACCATTATTGCCAAATGTGGCTTGACTTACCTTTCACATGGACACTGAAGTGCATCTCATCTGTCCCCACATCACACATATATGCTCCAGCATCAGACCTTTTAAGTGGATTGATGGTCAAGTAGTGATTACGACCATCACTTGTGATAGAAAAATGATCCCCTCTAACTTGACCACCATCCTTTCGCCATTGTACAGGGGCACTGTCTCTGTTAACCGCTGCACATAGTGTCACACTGTCTTCTTCATATGCAAAGATATTAATTATCTCTTCCTTTTTGATGAACTTGAATGGTGGTTCTGTTAAACAAAGCACATAATTTGGAGGTTTGCATTGTTTTATATACTGTTCCATCGTGTTAATTTATGTTCTAAGTTCTATATTAGTAGAATTAATGAAAAGCTTGCCTTGAACCGTCACTATGGTTCTCATTTTGTCATCAGTGGCATCACAGACATATTCCCCTGAGTCAGTGATGTTAAGACTTGAAAGCACTAACTTTCTCATTGTGCCTCTACTTTCAATGAGTGTTCTTGAGTCTGCTTGCAACACTCTACCATTGCAGAGCCATCTAACAGCTGCATTCTCTCGAGACACCTCACACTCAAGGATCAGCTCATCTCCTGTAATCAGTGTGTAGTGTTCTGGATTCCCAGAGTTTCCTAGGATCGATACTGGTGCCTCTGAACAGAAAACACGAAACTGGTTTTAGTTCATGTACTGTCTATGTGCATATCACATTCCCATCAGGTAGATGTCATTGTCGTTTTGTACCTTGGACGGTAACATTAAAGACAATCTTGTCATCTTTTGTCTCACAGGTGTATTCTCCAGAGTCTTTGATCTCAGCATTCAGGACAATAAGAGATCTGATTGCCCCTTCTTCTTCACAGATGAAATGCTCATTACCCACAATTGTCTCACTATCCTTATGCCAGTGGATGACACCATTCGCTCTGGAAAGTTCACATTTCAGCACAATAGCATCTGATACCATAAACTGTTTGTCTGTTGTTATATCTTCTTTTCTCAGAAATGTAAGTGGAGGCTCTGCAAAGACAACAAACAAGCCGTTGGGTCATGGTCATAAAAAAAATATAAAATAACAGTTAGCTTTTTTAGGAGAAACTTACCTATTATTTTCAAATGAAAATCCATCACATCATCTTTAGCATCACAAACATATTGGCCTGAATCCTCAAGCTTTGCTGAATGAATTGTTAATTGTCGACTACTGCCTTCTTCAGTTTTTGTTATGTTAGTGTTTTCATCAATCTCCTCCCCGTTTTTCTTCCAACTGACTTCAGCATTTGATCTGGAGACCTCACAGTCAAGTACTACTGATTCGCCAACAAATTTTTCAACTTCATAGGCCGTTTTCCTTGGCCTTATGAATCTCACAGGGGGTTCTATGAAAAAGGACAAAAACATAAATGTGAATTTACAGAGCTATAGAAGTATATGGTTCTTTTAACAAATAAACTTAAGTTTCTGTCTTTTATTTTTTAGTTTATTTTCTCTGCATAACAGTGAACAATGGGAATTCATGGTTTTAAATTGAATTTGAAAATTTGAAATTTTAATTATTTCACAGCAATTTATTGGCACACCTGCAATATTTACAAAGAATGTGACTGTGTCATCGGTTGTGTCGCACACGTATTCTGCAGAATCATTGACTGTTGTCTCTGGTATTATAAGTCTTCTGTAAACACCATCAACTTCTAGGATTAGGTTCTTGCTCTCTTCCACCTCTAGTCCATCACGATACCAGCGCACAGAAGCATTGGGTCTGGAAATTTCACAGCTCAGCACCATCTTCTCTGATGTTTGCTGGCAAAGTTCCATTTGGGATTGGCTTGGAGAAACTATGCACACTGGGGCTTCTAGAGAAACACACACCAACATCAGTGCCTGATGCAGGAGTCACTTTTTAAAAATGACCTCTGACATATGGCTCAATTATTATCTTGATGAAATGATTAGCAGTTCCTTTTGCTTCCACGTCTTATATCACATTTCTGTCTTTCCATGTTAAGCCACTTTTTACTTTTAAAATACATATAGTTGCGGGTGGAACAAAACCTATTCTCTCCACTTTTGTCAAATGGTACTAAATAACCTTAAAAGACATTAATATAATTCATAAATTTAGACAGTTTTATGCTTTTCTTGTAAAGATTTCTGTCTGACAGCAGCGATAATTTCCCATAACTATGGAAATATTTTTTTCATACCTTTTATGCTGAGATGGAAGAACTTTGAGTCATCAGCTGTATCACAGACATATTCTCCTGAATCTTCAACTCTGCTGTGAAGAATTTTTAGTCTCCTATAAGGTCCTTCTGTCTTAAGCTTTATATTTTCACTTTCCTGAAGTTTTTGCCCATCCTTAAACCAAGCCACTTTTCCATTGGGTCGTGAAAGTTCACAGCTGAGGACTATTTCCTCAGGAACATGGCGATCAAGGTGAACATCTTCTTTGGGATAGACTATCATTACTGGAGGTTCTGTGTAGCAAAAAAACAACAACAAAAATAATAACAAGTACAATACTTAATACAGTACTATTAATAATAAAAGTCATAAAAGTAAAATCCTACTATGACAAAAAATTAGTTTTACTGGAGAAATACTTATGTTTATTCTCAACACTACCCCTTATTGTTTTGTTTTTTTCCTTTTGCACATTTGGTTTCAATTAGTCCTGTTTTTACTTTATTTTACTGGCACTGTTTAGCACCTGGACAGATCTGGTTACTATAAACAATTTCCACTGTATTTAGACTTTTTGTATTCCTTGTTAATTTTTCATTCTCAATTTGTGTGTAAATTGCAACACACATTTAACAGAAAATCAGATAAAAAAAAGCTTCCACAGTTCACCGACCTCTTACATTAACCTTGAATATTAAGGCATTGTCTCCTGCACGGCAAGTGTACGTCCCAGCATCAGACAGCTGAGCAGACTGGATAATCAGTTTTCGTATGGTGCTTTCTGTCTCTATTAGGACTTGGTCACTGGGCTGTATCTCAGCTCCATCCTTGTACCACTGCGTAGTGGCATCAGACCTGGAAACCTCACAACAAAGGAAGAGAGTGTCCTGTTCCACAATATTTCTATGAAGTTCTTCATCTGGGATGTAGACAAATGTCACTGGTGGTGCTGTGGAAGAAAAAAAAAGAGTTGTTTATTGATGAGCCCCCTTTCTTATGTGCATAGTTTGTGCTATTTTTTCTATCAAACATGCATTAATATTAGGCATTGATGATGATGGATTGGGCAGCTCTGGAGAAATCTGTCTCCACTCTAAAAGCCAAAAGAAATACAAAAAATAATAGTTAATGAAAGCTTTGTGAGGATGAAGTGCAGTTAAGTACAGAGATAATGGTAACTTAGCATGCACATCCCCTTCCATGGTTTCTTCCTGAATAGAAAGCACCAAGAAGTTGGGTAGATGGCAACTAGGGATGACAAATGAGGCACAAATATTGCAAACAGCTTTGTGCAGCATAAAAAAATCCCTGTATTAGAAAAATGGTTAAGTAGCCCACAGAAGCAGCGGAATGGATCTGTCTGAAGATACAACAGAACTCTTTCAATCAGTGAAAACAGAACAGTACATGGTGATGTATGTGTTAGTAATGTGACATGTCTTTCAGATAAGCTTTATGTGTCACCTTCAATGTCCACATAAAATTCGCTGATATCATCAGCTGTATTACAACTGTAAAACCCAGAGTGGGAAAACTTGGCTGATTGGATAATCAATGTCCTCATGGTGTTCTCTGATTGCATGAAAACTCCAGACTGAGGGAGGAGCTGAGTTCCATCCTTGTACCATTGGACCATGGCTGTGGGGTCAGATATCTCACATTGGAGAACGATAGATGAGCCTGCTTCAATGGACTTGTTCTTCTCAGTCTCTGGGACAGCTGTGAACATCACCGGTGGAGCTAGGGGGTATTTTCATTCATTCAAAGAAATTCATGTAGTTACCAGATTTGTAGACAGTTTTTCTCTGCTAATGTTTGTAGTTAGAGGCCTATGTCTGATGGATGAGGGGGGAAAAAACAACAAAAAGCTATGTACAAATAAACTGTTTACTGACCATTATTCATTATGGAGGGAACATTATGTTACATGTTTTTCAAATAATGTTTAAGGTAACTGAATAACCAAAATGAGCTGTAGTATAAAATGGTCAAATGCTTTAAAAACTAAAACAATATGACTTATATGACTGATTTTTTTTTTACTGGTGATGAAGGATTTGGTGTTGGTCACAATTTAGGTTTGGATTTTTATGTAATGAGTTTTTCAGTACTTGGTTAAATACATTTGCTTGTTAATGTTTGATATGGGCAAACAGCATTTAGTGGATGAAGCGTTATTTGACACATTGTTAGTGGTTTTGAGAAAAAGTACGTAGACTCAAAATCACCTGCAACATCCACCTTGAATGCTATGTTATCATCCCTAGCTTCACAGCAGTACACCCCCGAGTGTTTGAGCTCAGCTGAATGGATGATCATTGTCCTCATGGTGCCCTCTGATTGGATGTCAAGTCCAGTCTGTTGAAGGAGTGGCACTCCATCTTTAAGCCAGGAAACTTGAGCAGTTGAGTCAGAGGTTTCACACTGAAGTATAATGGGGCAGCCTGCTTCAATGAACTTGTTCCTTGCAACCTCTGGAAGTGCTGAGAACCTTATGGGAGGAGCTTTGGAAATGTTGGACATTTAGAAAAAAACTTGACAAGTGAGGGTTCATTTGTATACAAAAATAAGACATGATTTACTAAAAAAAAGTCCATTCATATAATCCCAAAACAGTATGTTAGTCTCTAGGTCAGATTTTTATAGTTGAAAATAAGTGCATTAAATTTGAAAAGATCATTTTCTATTAAAAAAACAAGCAGGTCAATTTATCTAAGGTTGTGTTTACATATTTGGGTTAGTAAAAAAAACTAATATTTGAAAACTTATATTTGCAAATTATTGTTATTTATATTACAAATGTGTCAGAATCATGAAAATCACCTTGAACATTCACTCTGAATGATACCGCATCATCGGCGATGCCACAGGTGTAGTGTCCACTATCAGAAAACTTGGCTGATTGAACTGTTAATTTCCTCAAATTTCCATCTTTATGAATATTAAGTCCATTTTGGGGGAAGAGGGCTGAACCCTCTTTATACCAACAGACCTGGACTTCAGCATCTGAAATCTCACATTTCAGAGCAATTGGCGAGTCTACTTCAACGCATACGTTCCTCTCCGTCTCTGACAGTGGTGTGAACCTGATGAGTGATGGCACTACAAATTATGAGTAGCACAAAGAGAAAACCAGGTTGATTTAATAGACAAATGGGAAATACTGCAAGTTCTGTTTTTTTAAAACTATATATTATTGTATTTTCCATTATTGCAGCAGCCCCAAAACTATTAAGACTTTAACTATTTGTAATGAACTTTTTTAGGCTTCTTTATAAAATGTTTAACAGTACAACAGTGTTTTTAGAGAAAAAGGTTTTAGCATAACATCAGACTGATGGCAACCTTTTCTGCTAATTTCAATGTACAATTACCATGTATATACTGAATGTAACTAAGAAAAAATAAAACAAAATGTGGCACGTGTTAGTATTTTGACACCAATCAAGCCACTACAGTAATTTTAGGAAAATACTATAAAGGACTTTTTGAATCATTAGGCTTTAATCAAGTCTCAGATGTATACAATCCCAAAATTTAATAAACTATGTAACCCTCAAGATGTTCAAGAAGACTCAACATTCATGGGTTGACCAGGGACTGACCAGGGAAAACTGACTCTTGCAAAGTAAAAGACACAACAGTAAGACTAGAGTTAAACAAAAAGTCAAGAAAGATTTCAGGAAACAAAACTGATTGACATTAGGTTATTTACCCTCAAAATTACTGCCAAGGACTTATAGAAAGATCTGTCCGACATCGGAATAGTGATGCACTTACACACTGTGTAGAGTTGTTGCCCAAACATCATCTACATGGAAAGGTCATCAGAAGGTAACCTTAACTATAACCTCTTCATTAACATCAACGCTGAAGTATACAGGACAAAAAAATCAACCTTTTATGCTATAGAATGGCACAAAAAGTGTTGTGGGGATAATGGTGGAAAAAGTATTTTAACCTTAACAAATCCTAAAAGCTAATGATCCAAACTTGAAAGAGGAAAAGAGGTTAAATATCGCAAGAAGACAATGATACACAACATACGTCTAAATCAACATTAAACTCCTCAGAGAAATGACAGATTTAGATTTTGAAATGGCTTTTCCAGACCAATCTGTGCATATATGCTGTGCCTACTATGAATGTTTCTCAGCTATAAGGAAAAGTGAGGAAAAAACGAAACAAGAAGAAGAAAACTCAATTAAGTACTCATGGTGTGTGTCCCCACACTTACGCACATGCCACATTGTATGTTTTATTTTTTCCAATATGGTAAATTCCTCAGAAAAATAATAATTGCACATTACAATTTGAAGGTGGTTTTCTTTTCACTTAGGAAATCAATAAAGTGGGAAATGTGACTAAAGGTTCACCCAAAATTGGCATAGAGATGTATATTACACTGACAATCAAGGAACAAATCAAGGTAATAAGCTGTTAAACATAAGTAGAAATGAATGAAGGTGTATACTAAACTCATGTGGTGTCCTGAATTGAGGAGCTATCTGCAAATCACCTTTGATTTCCACGCTGAATGTGACAACATCGGTGTCTGTCTTGCAGCTGTATGTTCCATTGTGAGCCAGTTTAGCTGACTTCACAGAGAGTTTTCGTATTGTACCCTCAGATAGAACTATAACTCCAGCGTGAGATTGCAGCTTTTCCCCATCTTTGTACCAGCGCACCTGTGCTGAAGCATCCAAGACCTCACACTGCAGTTCAAATGGGTCTCCAACTACAGCATATTTCTTCTGCTGAGCTTCAGTGAGAGAGGAGAACTTCACTGGTGGTGCTATGGGCATCATTATAGGGATACAGTTATTGAATAAGTTACTTCATACAGAACAAACACATAAAAGTATTGCATTTCTAAAGAGATTATTAAGAGTAGCACCAAATCATTGCTTAAATTGGTGATTTGTCATATAAGAGAGATTATGGCACATCTGCATGCCTATAAGAATGTACAGGCAAGCCAATAAAACAGGAAAAGATTAGACATAGAAAACAAACACACAATGATAACATGGACACATAACATTAGTAACGCAAGAGTAAATGACTGAGACTATTTAAAGCCACAGACATTTAACAATAATGACAACAAAATATGAAGAGTGAATTAGAAGTTCAATGGAAATTAATGGAAAATATTACATTTACATGTCAGACAAGTATTGTAGATGATTTTAAAATGAAGAATGGAACAATATAGACCTAATCAATTGATTAATCATTAGAAATTTGATGTATTAGAAAGTTTCCTTTTCTGAAAAGTCTGAAAAGATTATCCAAAGATGTGTGAGGTTAAGAAGTGAGCAGTAGTTTATGTTCTAAACTTCTAAATGTCTCAAGGTCAGTCTTAGACTTAAAAAGTACGTTTTAGAATCCTTTTTAGTTTTACATTAGTTAGATTCACTTGCTTTCTGTCAGTTCCCCAACATTGGCATTCAACAAAATTGGTTAATGATCTGTCTTGTTTGCACATCTACAGTTTTAGTCCGGACATACTGAAACAACATTGTCATTACAATGACTATTAGTGACCATTGTATGATTGAAGGGGTTAGTATTATAATCAGATGGGTTGAGCTGTCAGAGATGATGAAGGAATCACCTGGTGGATCCACAGCAAACTGGACATCTGTATCCTTTGTCTCACAACTGTTTACTCCAGAGTCAGGCAGTTCAGCCGATTCGACAAGAATTCTCAAAGTGTCTTCTGACTCGCTGACAGATAGATTTTTCTCAAAGAGTTCTTGTCCTTCTCTGTGCCGGTTGACTTGAGTTGTAGATTGTAATAGCTTGGTTTGTGGAACGCTCACAGTGTCTGCTTCATTTGAGGCCATTTCATTCTTCCCAGTCCTAGAGATTGTTGGACTTTTCCGCGGTGCAGCTAAAGGGTTTGATTAAGCATGTTTTAATGAAAGATTGACATTTTATTTTTACAAGTAATGTCTTAAGTATAATAAGTCTTTATTAATTGCTTACATGCAACAGGAAAGATGATAATTTGTCTGTTTAGGGAACTGTAGTAAATCTACAACTCATGTTATGCTTACTGTCTTACTGTCTTATTCTTATTTGCAAAGTTTTAGGATTAGGGATTTAGTTTGGTGTGTTGGGTCTAAAGAACTCGTGTGACTTATAACATGGATTAAACTAGGTTTTGAATCACCTTTGACATACACCTTAAATTTTATGACATCATCCATTGCCTCGCAGTTGTACACCCCCGAGTGACAGAGCTCTGCGGTTGGAACAACCAGCCTCCGTATGCGACCTTCTGACTGGATCACTAATCCATTTTTAGTTTGAAGTTGTATTCCATCCTTGTACCAGGAAACTGGAGCTTCTGGGTCTGCTATCTCACACTGTAGCACTAGAGGCATGCCACTTTCAATGGTCTTGTGCCTGGCAGCCTCAGGTAGTGGTGCAAAATTCACTGGTTTAAGTGCAGGTGCTTCAGTTTCGGAGAGACAAAATTGTGTCATAAAATGAGTTATCTATTCAAGGAGAGTATACCTGCATTGACTTCAGAGACCTTGCTCAGTCACGAAACATTTGAGCAAAAGGCAAGACAATGTTAGTTGCTTTTATACTAGCTCATGGTGTGTTAAACACATAGCCTTGATTCACCTTTTACTTTGTCTTGGTACATCACAGAGAGATCCTTTGTCTCAGCTCTGCACAGCTCTACATGAGACATCTTTGATAACTGGGCAAACTGATTCTTTGAGGTGAGATTAGACTCTGTGTATGCCCCATCTTGTTGGTGGACTATCGATAATTCTCCATGCCCACAGATTTGGGCCTTCTGCTCAGAGATCTCATTCTGTACTCTGAGACAGTCTGCTTCAGAGGATATGTTGTCTGGTACTTCTTGAGGAGTTGAGAAATTCGTCTTTGGAGCTAGGGTGTGTCAAGTCGTATAGAGAGAGATTTGTATTACTATTAGGAAAAATAAAATAACGTCTCAAACTTACAAGTTGAGCTTGAATCTGAAACCCACCTCAAAGCTGGTTATATTGTCATTCAAATGAGATCTCACTATTTTTTAAAATATCAAAAACAACATACATTTAATGTACTACATTACTTTTAGGTGACTTCAAATTTCATATTAGTCATTTTCTCATGGAAAGATGGTTTTTGTTAGGTATAAATGTTTCTTAATGAATTTCGTTTTATTTAACTCAAGTGACTTCATGAAACCTGTGAAAACTTCTCCAGACCTGTGGAATTACACTCATAAATCATGCAAGTTGTTTATTTTTAAGTTCAGATTCAGTTAATGAATCAAAATGGAGAATGATATTAGATGGTTGTTAAGTTGAAATGGCATGTACTTTGCTCTCATCATTATTTGCTGAATGATGGAGCTAACTATTTAAATCACCTTCACGATCCACCTTATATGCTAAATCATCGCCATCCGTACAAATCTCTTGCATTTTCAAGTGACTTCGGTCTTCCTGAAAAATGCACTCTCTTTCCAGCTTGATACGTTGGGACTGGGACTTGACCTGTTGAGGGTGTGTCTTGATCGGTTGAGGTTGTTGCTCGATTAGTTGGAATTGAGACCCCATAGTTTGAGGTTGTCTCTCCAAATGCTGATGTTGTGGCCCCACAGTTTGAGGTTGTTGCTCGATTGTTTGGGATTGTGGCCCCATAAATTGAGGTTGTCTCTCTGTAGGTGGAGGTTCTGTCTCAATAACTTGATGTTGTCTCTCCATAGTTTGAGGTTGTGCTGCAATTGGCTTAGGTTTTGGTTCAATCGGCTGAGGTTTTGGCTCAATCGCCTGAGTTTTTGGCTCAATCGCCTGAGGTTCTGGCTCAATTGGTTGAGCTTGTTTCTCAAAAGGTTGAGGTTGTGGTTTAATTGGTTGAGGTTCTTTCTCCATATGTAGATGTTGTGGCTCAACAGGTTGATGCTGATTCTCTGTAGGTTGAGGTTGCCTCTCCATAGGTTGAGGTTGTTTCTCTGTAGGTTGAGGTTGTCTCTCCATAGGCTGAGGTTGTGTGTCAGTAGGTTGAGATTGTCTATTGATAGCCTGAGGTTGCCGCTCAGTCAGCTGTGGTTGTGGCTCAATAGGTTGAAGTTGCCTTTCAATAGGTTCAGGTTGTGACTCAATAGGTTGAGGTTCAGGTCTGATAGACTGGGGATGTGGCTTGATAGGCTGAGGTTGTGGTTGGTTAGGTTGGGGTAATGACTGCTCTTCTTCTTTCAATCCATCAGAAGAATCTGATTCCACATGTTGATATACTTGTTCTGGACATCTTTCCATAGTGATCTTGCTCTTTACAACCTCAGGGACCGATGAGAACATCGGGGATTCAGCTATGGTTGTGTGATGTGCACAAAGAAAATGTTTAGTGTGTTTCCATCTTCTTAATCAGTGCTGATAAAGATTTGTTCTCATTGTTAATTTCAAGATTTTAGGACATAGAAAAAAAAAATAAGAGAGACGACCATATCACAAAGTGGTCTAGGAGCAAGTGAAACACTGGGTAAAGCAAAAACAGAAAACATTGTTACTTAATGACCGTTTACAATTGGTTATTTGCTCTGCTGTGCTAATACACCCAATCATATGGGTGAGCATGTCATTCACCCACTCATTCATTCTTATTCCAAGCATCTAGTCATTCATTCTCACTTCATAAGATCACTGCAAGAAATCATCATGGTGCCTCTGAACAGCATGGGGAAGACAACTAAAGCAAATGGAAAGTTTATTATAATGTTGTTGTGCTTCAAGAATGAAGATTTGCAACTCTGCACATCTCAAATGATGGTTAGCTGGGAAGAAGGGTTTGCAAACCAACTGTATGTTGGATTAAGACATAATAGCAGGAGTTAGTTTGGAAAGCGTTTTCAGGAATGGGTAAACCAAGGTGCATTGACTCAGCATCTTGAGGAACAGCCTTAGAGAGGGTTAAACACCACCATGGTTAGTGGCGCAGAGGCACTGGGTTAAATATGCTCAGGGTGGAGTAGCATTATATCACCTTTCATATCCACAGTGCACTGGACAGTGTCATCATAGATCTCACCCATGTACACCTCAGAGTGAGACAGCTCGGCTGTTAGGAAAGCCACAAAGAACACAATAAGCTGACTAACCTAAACCATGGCAATTCTCCTTATTCAGAATGGGTTGAAATAATACTGGCACCTTTGTCCACATAAAACTGGAAGGCCTCTGATGTCCTGGGTCTCTTTTTCTCAATGTGAGGTGCCTCAGATGACTTCAGAATTAAAGGACATATAGATCCTTCCAAGTTAATTTGAGGCTCAGATTCAACAGCAGTCTGAGGCAAAATATTGTCCTCATCTTTTAACTGGTAGAGATGTTCAGTGGAATCCATGATTTTGCATTGTAATGGATTAGGGAGCCCTTCTTCAACACAAGTGCTCTTCTCAACTTCTGGAACATCCAGCATTTTCAAAGGTGAAGCTACAGATGATCATTGATACAGGAATACGTTTTACTTGTTATTTCAAATAAAATGTGCAATGGCCATGAAAAGCCAATGACACACAAGTTCAGTTGCACAAATGCAGATCAAGAGAGTCGAAAACCTACACAGAGCGCAAAGTTGTTAGTTGCCACTCTAAAACAGCTAGTAGATTACAGGCAAATATTCAAAAATCACCTTCATCTTGTACATTAAACTGGATGACATCATCCCTTTTCACACAGTCGTACCGTCCAGACTTGGAGGTTTTTGCTGTCTTGAAAGTTAGTGTCCTTCTGGAATCCTCCTTTTTGATATGAGGTTGACTTTTTGAGATGAGCTCTACTCCATCCTCGTACCAACACACCTTGGCTGGTGGGTCTGAGATCTCACAGTGTAGATCAGTGGAGTAGTCTGCTTCAAACAGCTGGTCCTTCACAACCTCTGGGAAGGCTGAGTACATCACTGGTGGAGCTTTATATGGTTGTGGAATATACATAAAGTTATTATCTTACAGATTTTAGAAGAATTTCCCATCCTGACTAATCTGTGATGTCTCAGACCTTCTGCCATTAAGCAAGTTAAACAAAGTAATGCAAAACATGTAACAACAGTATCAAACAGCTGGCCACAAGACAAGATGCATAGGTAAGAAGCATGTCCATAACAGCAGCGCTATGAGACACAGACAACGCAATAGGCCTTTCTTTGTTAGTTTGCATCTAGTTTTCAAAAAATGCAGTTTGGTTACTGGATGTACGCGTTCCTCAAAAAAAAGCACAAATCACCTTTGATATCCACAGTGAACTGGATAGAGTCATCAGATGTGTTGCAGCAGTAAAGTCCAGAGTGACTGGGATCTGCTGACTGGACTACCAACATCCTTAGTGTGCCTTCAGCCTGAATGTCCCAGCCAGTCTCTGGGAGGAGCTCTGTTTCGTTCCTGTACCAGCGGACGTGGGCTGTACGGTCTGTTACCTCACAGCAGAGCTCAAAATGGTTGCCAGCTTCAATGCATCTATTCTTCTCAATTTCAGGGACAGTTGAGAACCTCACAGGTACAGCTACAGGTGATGATTCATAATAGAATCATCACGATATCAATAGAGGAAGATTTTTCCACATTAAAAGATACACAAAATACAAAAATCTATGACACAGAGACAACATTTAACAAATGTGATGAAATGAATAGATTTCTAACCAGGTAATGTAAAGCCACCATTAAAGTGCTGAAACTGAAACTCCTTTAAAGATTGTCACAGAAGAGCAACACAGAAGACACTGGCATTTATAAAAGAGGAAATCAAGTTAATATATGTTATAAAAGTATAAGGATGGAAGAATCACCTCTGATCTCCACATGAAACTCGATGGCGTCGTCTTTTGTCGTGCACCTGTACACACCAGAGTGAGTCAGGGCGGCTCTCTGAATGATTAATTTCCGTATGTGTCCTTCTGACTTGAAGTCTACTCCAGATTCAATGAGAATTTGCTTCCCATCCTTGAACCAATGGACCTGTGCAGTTGAGTCTGAGATCTCACACAGGAGAACAATGGTGCCGCCTGCTTGAGTGCATTTTCTTCTCTCATTGTCTGGCACAGCTGAGAACCGTACTGGTGGAGCTATAGATATTTTACAGTGATTTTAAATTCTCACTTCTTTAAATTTACACTTCTAATAGCACTTCATTGAAACACTGAACAACTTCAATTACTTTGAGCAGCTGTGTAATGTTTTCATTATATTGCAGAACATTTGAAAATGCATGCTGCAGTACTATGTAGCACACAAGGACATCACTGTTAGTGGCTTTGTCAAATAATATTGAGTAAATCCTCATGTTGACCAAATGAAAACTAAATCACCTTTGACTTCCACAATGAACTGGACTCCAGCACCCTTTGTCTTGCAGCTGTACACCCCAGAATGGAAATATTCAGCCTTTTGGATTACCAGTACCCTCTTAGTGTGATCAGACTGGATGTCTAACCCACTCTGTGGCAGGAGTTTTGCTCCATCCTTGTACCAGAAGACCTGGGCACTTGTATCTGAGAGCTCACATTGAAGTACAATTGGACAGCCAGCTTCAATGGACTTGTTTCTTTCAGCCTCAGGAGGCACTGTGAATGTCACAGGTGGGGCTACAGGTGTTTTGATAAGTGTTATTTATCATTTTAGTACAATTGTATGTATAAAGACATTTTTTGATGATTGCTCTTGCTTTGCTTGACATTTTTGGTGCATGTTGGTGCAGTACATAAACACATTGGAATTTAAACATGCCAAGAGCTGATTGAGGTTAATAATTTTGTCAATTTGAATTAAGCTCACCTTCAACTTCCACATTAAACCTGATGACATCATCAATGGCATCACAGCTATAAACTCCTGAATGGGAGAACTCAGCTGATTGGATGACGATTCTCCTCATTGTTCCTTCCGACTGGATGTGAAGACCTTCGACTGAGTGCAGTTCAACGCCGTTCTTATACCAGCGGACTAGTGCTTCGGGATCAGACAGCTCACAATAGAGCACTATTGGATTGCCAACTTCCACAAACTTATTTCGATCCATTTCAGAAAGTGGAGTAAATTTAACCAACGGAGCTGCATATTTAAAGAAATATATACCGTTTATAATCTTTTATTTATCATACTTGAAGAGCTCCAGTAAAGTACAAGCATGTACCTACCTTGTATATACAAAGCTGCAGAATCACGAATTCCATATGCAATGAAGGTGATTTCCGCTCCATTGTCAGTGTCTCGAACTCCACGAATGCGAAGAGATTGGTGAGTTCGAGACCGTCTGATGGAAAAACGTTCATCTTCTTGAAGTTGGTTGCCATTCAAAAACCAAGTGCCTATGACTGATGCAGACAGCTCAATGGAAAAACAAGCATCCTGACCCTCTGGTACCAAGGCATCTTGTAGAGGTGCTTGTATTTTGGCCACTGGAACTGGAAAAGAATGAGTTTGGTTGACACTTATGTGAACACAAGAAAGGGAACTCTTTATTGCAGAATATTCTCAGTAGGTATTCAATACAGAAATGATTAGGGATATGGAATAAGCTCAGTGAGCTAGATTGTTTCATTTTAAATTACACAGTGTGAAAGAAATCTGTCAATTTTGCTGTTAGGAATAAGACTTCATAAGAATTCTTAAATAGTGCATGTCTGATATGATTTTACAATTTAAGCCCCATCTCCAGAAACATTGCAATATTGCGATTAAGTTCTGTGATATGTTATTTAACATGAACCTTAAATAAACCAACACAAGTACAAATAAGATAATTTTGTTAATTTTACCAGGAAAAGCAAAATAAAAGTAAAACATTTACAGAATAGTCAAGTTGATTGGTCCAATACAAAATAGTTCAATCATTTTGAAACATTCCACACTAAGCAGGTGAGCTAGTAACAAGTGAGAGGATCATGCTTCTGTATAATAGAGCATCCACAAAAGGCTCAGTCATTGCAAAAAAATTATTGGTCTTGGTTCACTACTTTGTGTTAAATGTCTTGACAGAATTGTCATTTAGTTCAAAAAGAATATTACAAAGGTTACATTTTTCATCATATATAGTGTATAACATTGTGAAAAGTATAGAGTTGAGCAAAAACCCTGTTAAGACAATGCAGGAAACCTTTGAGCCCTCAGAAGGCCCTGCAGGAGAAAGCATTGTGCTACTGTGATAAATATCGACACTCCTAGACTCGATGAGGAGTCTAGGAGGACTTTGGAAACCATTGTCACTTAACACACTCTAAGAAAAAGCCTAATATAAATAAACATTTAAGTATACAAGTTGAGTCATAATAAATAAAGTGAAATGACACAGGGAATAAATATTGAACACACTTTATTTAATACTTTGTAGAAAAGCGTTTGTTGGTGATTACAGCTTCTAGACGCCTCTTGTATGGAGAGACCAGTTGTCTGCATTGCTCAGGAGTGATTCTGG
>JBBIGC010000002.1:19594153-19609865 GCA_037576955.1 Lepidarchus adonis
CTTCATTTTCTTTCTTTGAAACCAATTCATTGTTTCCTTGGCCTTGTGCTTGGGATCATTGTCTTGCTGAAATGTCCACCTTCTTCATTTTCAGTTTTCTGGTAGATACCAACAGGTTTTTATCCAGTACATTTCTCTGTTCATCCTGCCTTCAATAATATGAAGTCTGCCAGTACCCCTTGCTGAAAAGCAGCCCCAAACCCTGATACGTCTACACCCAAACTTAACTGTTGGTATGATGTTCTTGGGGTGCTGGGGAGTGCCATTTCTTCTCCAAACATGGTGTGTAGAATGAGAGCAAAAAAGTTAAATTTTGCTTTCATCTGACCATACTATAGTCTCCCAGTAATCCACAAGCTTTTCCAAATGCTGTTTCGCAAACTTTAACAAAGCCTTGACCGAGTGGTTCTTGGCTCTTGAAGAACTTTCCTGTCCGAGGAGTCCAAAGAATAATCAGGAATCTTATTTGGAGCTCCTGATTATGGCCATTTTATGGTGAACTGATGCTTTTTTCATTTCCACACAGAGCTCACAGGAATATTCAGCATTCTGGAAATTCCCATACAACCATTCCCGTCAGAATGCTTTTCAATGACAAGATTACGAAGACCTTGGGAGAGTTATTTTCTTTTACCCATCTTGAAGTCTTTCCTGTGTGTCTTTATAGGCCATCAATTAGGACTAAAGCAGCTGATATCAATTAGTACTGATAGGGGGCAGGGTTTCTCTCTCAATACTGACAGATTTCAGGTGATTTCCTGGCTTTCTATGCCATTTTGCACCTTCATGTGTTCAATACTTTTTTCCTGTCTTTTCACTTTATTACACATACCTCAATTTATGGACTTAAATGTTTGGATGTCATTGCATGAATTAAATACTTGAGTTGATGTGGTGCAAATTTTGTGTCAATAGCCCACTTAGAAATACTTTTACTGATAAAAATGCTGATGTGTCAAATACTTATTCTCCCCCGCTGTATTACATTTAATTTTCATTGCATTTCTGGAACATTTTTGGAAATGGGCTTTGTATAAAATTAAGCATGCATTACTCTTACCTAAGTGAACTGCTCGAGGAAACTCCACATATCCACTTCTTCCATACTTGTTAACGCTACAGATGCGAAATCTGTAGTCAGCTTCACAGGGTACACTGTCACCAAGGATCTCCACTGAGGTTGCTGAGTCAGTAGTTAGACATTGCAGCCACTCCTGTGAGCCCATTTCCTGTCTCTCTAGGATGTAGCCAGAGGGTGGATTTTTCCGAGAGTCCTGTGCTTGAACCCAAGAAAGGAGAGCTGCATTTGCACGTTCTGTGTTTATCTGTACTCCTATAGGGCAGCTTGGTGGACAGTGCCTAGCAGCTGGCAAAGGATAAAGAACAAAATTAATCAAAGAGTATAATGTAATGCATTATGAAGGTTATGAATGACATTTCAATAATGCAGCAAAAATTCTAACCTTTTACCCTTAGCTGAGATGACGTCTTTGATCTACCAACATAGAAGGTGACTGTACCAGAATCTTGGGGTGTAGTATTGACAAAGACCAAGATGTGTGTTCTACCAAAGGATTTGAGGATAGTTTGATGTGTCTCCCTTAACTCAACCCCATCTTTGTACCAGTGAATGTCCATTTCTTCCTCTTCAACTTCTACACAGAAAGCTGCATTTTCCCCTTCTAGAACATCCACTTTTCTGGGAAGCTTTCTTACAATGGTACCTACAATGAAGGGGTACATGCCAGAAAACAATATAAAACATATTCTACATTTCTTTTTTCAAAGCTGTCTTCATAGTTGTATCACTTTAAACTAGCCCTGAGTTATTTACCTTTGACAGCAACTTCAGCAATGCTTCTTCCCCCATCTGCCATCTCGCAAAGATAGATCCCATCATCATCAACTCCAATGTCACGAATTGTGAGTCGGCGCTTTGTCCCCCATTCCTCCATGCCATATTTAGCCCCTGGCTGTAGCCGCCGGTCTTCCAAATACCATGTGATGGGCACTGAGTCTTCTGGCACTTCGCACTCAAGAATGGCCAGGTCCCGCTCCCAGACCTGAAGGTCATTGAGTGGCTGCTTGAATCTTACAGGTGGCTCTAGTGTTGACAAGGGGAGATATTTAATACAATATTTTCAGAAGACTTTCCTTATTTGTGGTCTATATTACAATCAATCAGTCTTTCATGACTGATGAATATGAAACTTCATCTATGAAACCTATTTTTTTGATCCGCATCAAGTTTTTCAAAGATAGTGGAAAAGCAGGTTGTATTATCAACGTAAGTTAATGTAAGTTATGTCAAGTAAATACCATCTCAGCAAGCATGTTAAGAGGATGTCATAAAAAGGCCATAAAAAAGGGACAAGGGGAATCATTTAACTGTGCTATGGAAAGACCATTAACACATTGTTGAGTTGTGTAGGAAATAAACAGTAACTGACACCAACAGACAGTATGAGCCAATTATAAATTAAAGAATGTAGATCGTACTTTCCCAACTACAGTAGTAGAGGTCCACCTGCACTGCAGCTTTTGAGTCAGAACCTGAATGAGCTGAGCATGTTAGCAGGTGGAGGATCACAGTTCTGGAGTTAAAAAATAATATAAACTACTTACTAGTATTATTCATTGACACTAAACTCTTAAAAATAATGGCGCCAGAAAGGGGTTTATGGGTGATGCTACATACGAACCATTTCTATTCCATTCCGATTCTTAAAAAAACATTCTTATAATTGAGCAGCTAAACCAACAAACTTGAAATATTTCAGAGTACAATAATTACATGTGCAATATCTAAAATACAATAGTACCAGGTATTTGTGTCTTGTGTTTTGTGTCTGATAAGTGCTGCTTAGTTTTTTTTATGTTTGTTTTATTTATTTTCCTTGTTTGCACTGAGGGAGGTAAAACTGTGCACCAATTTTATCTTACTAGTGTAAAATCTGTGCAGTGACAGTAAATATGTTATTCTATTTTATTCTAAGTGAGTGTGAAGAACCTTTTAAAAAATGACATGTACACATAATATAAAGGTTCTAGAAAAAAACCCTTGAAATAGGCTTTAAACAATGGGAAGGTTTTTTTTATTATTAAGAAACTAAAATTATTTATCTACAGCATTAATCAAAGAAAGCATCCCATTTCTAACAGTTATCATCATGAAATTACTTTTAATATTAATATGAATAATGCAACTTTTCAAAAACCTTGAAATATTTAATAAATTACATTATTGTGCCTGGTTTAGTATTGTAGAATTGTAGTCTATATTGCTTATTTTACTACAGAAAATTACATAAATTGTCAAAAGGAGAGTTGATAACTTTGGATTGCTTGTGTGAGTAGCAATGTGTCTGATTGCCTACACTAGTACATGTTGGTACAAGATACTATATGGGACTATGCCACTAATCATCGCCTCATGCTTTCTGAAAGGCCGTATTTTTTTTGTACTAGCTCAATTTATATCCAGTGCATTTTGTTTATTATGGTGCTGCAAGGTTATGAAGCAGTATTGCAATGCAAGCATTTTGCTTTGTCGGTTTAGTTGACGATGTGAGAAACATGATCCCACCTCAAGAGATCACTGTCATGTGCATTGGCCTCCTGCCTTTCAATGCTTAAGTGACTTTGCAGACTGAATGGAATCTATTTTATCTTAATGAGTATGGCCTGGTCATGACAGTGAAACTCCCATGGTACATTTCATGCAGTTAACCATAATTAAAACTGCTGTATAGTATGGAACCATGTTCAAGATACATCAATTATCAAAAGCACAGTAGAATATACAAGTATGTTGTTGTGAGATACAGTAAATACTGTATCAGATGCTAAGGAAGTTCATAATGCATCTCACCTTTAACTGAAAGATGCACCGCACTCAGGGTTTGCCCTGCAGTGTTTGAAGCAGCACAGACATATACCCCATTGTCCTGCTGTTTACAGTAGAGGACTTTAAGTGTAAAGTACCCCTCTCTGTCTTCATATAAGAGATATCTCCTTCCAGACAAGATTAGTCTTCCATCTTTCCTCCAAATAATTTCTGGTTTGGGCTTCCCAGTCACATAGCAACGAAACTTGGCATGCTTCCCTTCAGTCACGGCAAACATTTTCACTTTGGCTGAGTTTGGCAGAGGCTCGTCTTTTAGTCGTGTGGCAACCTGTCTTCCACTTCTCTGCTTCCCTTGGTGTGTCTTCCAATGACCGTTAGTATAACCATTGCGGTTCCCCTCATCTTCATGTCCTGGGCCTGCATCTACAAGCAGCACAGCTCCAGCAAGGCTTTCACCAAACTCATTCCTGGCCTTGCATGTGTACACCCCTCCATCAGGTGCTCGTGTCTTGAAAATCTTTAGCTGGAACCATCCTCCATCCTGGTGGCCAACACTGAAATGTGTACTCTCGAATATTTCATTTAGCTTCTTTCCATCCTTCTCCCACACCACCTCTGGCCTGGGGTTGCCCCATAACTTGCAGGAGAAGACAGCATCTTCTCCTCTGCCCACACGAGTCGAGAGGGGCTTGATGAGGAAACGGGGCTTGTTCTCCTCCCTCAGCTCCATCTCTTGGGCCTCACCCTCTACTTTCAATGTTGCTGCAGCATATGTTTCCCCTATGCTGTTCTTAGCCTTGCATATGTACTGGCCACTATCCTCTGCTGTCACCAAAGTGATGATGAGATTGTACACATTACCATCCTCAAACACACGATAACGTCCCCCAGGTTGGATTTTCTCATTGTTTCTCTCCCATATGACAGCTGGTCTGGGATCCCCACCAATCTGGCATTTCAGCATGGCATCTGTGCCGCTCTGAACCACTACAGGACGAGGATAGGCCAGGAAACGCGGTGCTCCACCAAAAACATCCATCTCTGTTCATTTGCCAGCCTCACCTCAGTCCCACAGGTAACAGGCATTCAGTCTGGGTCTCACCGGTGTGAGATTTTCTTTTCGTCTTTTTCCAGTGTCAACCAGGTGTCTAAATCAAAACAGAAAGGATCTATTTCATTTACGATGAAATGATAGTCAACCATGTTTGTGATAAAAGTAATTAAAGAATAAAATAGGGATAAATGATTACAAAATTTAAAAAGAATACGTTAGTAGAATGCAGTTGAACACCTACTAAATGATTTACAGTAATACAGGAGCACCACAAGGTGAGCACGTGCAGTGTGTGAGAACCTGCTTGTTTGTAGAGATGATGAATTTGCACTGTTTTTTGCTATTAAAACTGGTATGTTTGTTTATTCACTGTTAGTGTTGAAAAAGAGTTCATGTGGAATGGTGGGTGAGATGGGGGGTTAATAGTGCACTGTGCTAAGGCACCGTCAGTGGGGTTTTGCCACAAGTCATTTCTTCATTGTGTTTACTGCTGTGGTGTATGTAGAAGCATTAAAAAGAGCATTTCTATCTGGAGCAAAGTTTCCTAAATGCTTTATAGTAATATAAGAGCGTTCATGCATTTTGCCGACTGTTAATAGAGCACAGTGCTGTTCAATAAATCCTCTGCAGCATCATTACATGCATTAGTTCCAACTTACATCAAAATTCAACTGAATATTACACCATACTCAGAGGAACCAAACACTAACATAACTCAAGGACCTTCTGTAATGAATATTCAACCACTTTTGCTTTTGCATTGTATTTGCAAAAACTATTACATGTCTTTTCAAAAATTCTAAAATCATGACCCATCCATAAGGTATGTGAATAACAGAATGAATAAATACAGAAATAATAACAGAAAATAAATGGTTAGCCTCCAGTTTAATAATAATATTTGCAATGCATTGTTGACTGATAGAGTAAGCGGCCTCTGGAGAAGCTTTTTGGGGAATTTTGAAAAAGATAACGAAATAAGTTTTAGGCCTGTTAATTACATTACATTACATAGGATTACATAATCAATTCACTTATCTGAAAAACAAGGTATCTCATATAACTTCTAAACACCTTTACATGGTATTGAAAAGTCATGTTTTTTGTTTGTCAGCTAATTGCATATGTTCTTAGCATAAACACTACCAGTCAAGTCACTCATTTTACCTAGTTTTTAGAGGTAATATAAACTACACTCAATAACTTTAAATGGTTGCACGAAAAGTGTCTTTCATTTGAATATGTAAGCAACTTGATTGACTACACACCTGTAATTATAGACTACAGATTATTGGTGTTTTCAAATATACTGTTATTTCATTTTAGCACAACATAATGTTAGCTCAAAATTAAAGAGAGCTGGGAAGCAAGATAGCTGAAACATAATTAGGCTTATGCTTTACTAGATGCATAAAAAGAACAATGAAAGCCAATTAAATAGTCAATCAGAATAACGTAGATGGCAATAATTCATCAGCTAAAATTGGTTATTGTTAAAATTCAATTTTATAAGAGTCTATTAGTCTAATAATTGATTAATTTTTATTACTCACTACTGATTACATTGGTAGTCAAATTAATTATTTTGATTTATATTGCATAATCATTATGTTTTGTATTGCCTTTTTGTCTGCAGCAGAATTCTACAAAACACTTACACCTTTTAGTGTTAGGGGCTTATAAAGAAAACATTTTATTTTAGAACCTGACAAAAATGAAGATTACTAGATTTATTTTAATAACATAATTATGTGCATATACATTTAATAGGAAATAAAGAGCAGGTGCACAAAACAAACTGATTACAAAAACTACATTCAGTCACATTTTTTTGTGATAGCTAAGGCACTTTCTGAAAAGGCACATTGGCCTTTGCTAGCTAGTAAATTTCTTTGAGAGACAAGAGAAATTGAGAGATACCCAGTGTTTGTTTGACTGATGTCTGTCAGTCAAATATTGTGGCTGCTGTCACTCAAATAGTTTTGGAAGCTGTCAGAGTGATAGTAGCTTGTGAAACATAATGGCAGCTGCCTATCGGACAGGAAACATATTGTGCATTATATTAGCTGTGCAGTCAGTATGCTACATATATACAAAACATGTCGCTGGGTCATTAGTTCCCTGACGCCTGTAAGCTATTGCCAGAGAACTTTCTCTAAAAGTGATTAAATTATTTAAAGCATAATGACTAGTATGCAGACTTTTTGTACCATCATAAAAAGTAACTATTATAACAAGGGATATAATACTTTATTCTATAACTGTATACAACCCATTTCTGGAACAGTAAAAACTACAAACAAGGCTGTGTAATTGGTTAACTCTCATAAACTTTTATTTAACTGATGAAATATTTAGAAGTATAAATATTTACAATGTTTTCACAGAACAACTTAAATGTATTTTGTAAGTAAAAAAAGAAACAAAAAAAAAACATTTAATTTGATCGCTGCAAAACACTCAAAAAGTTGGGACACAGCAAAATAAGAGAGAAAAGTACTGAAGCATTTGACCATAAGAAGGTGAGCTTGTAAAAGGTGGAACATGATTGGGTATTGAGGAACATGCACCAACATGCTGTATATCTCTGAAAGCAAAAATGGCAAAATGACAAAATTGGTTCAAAAGGAACATTATACAATAAAAGATTACAGAGTATTTTATAATCTACTGTACATAACACTGTGAAAGGTTCAGGGAATCCAGAGTAATCTATGAAAAGGCCAAAAACCTTCAAACTCACAGAAGGCCCTGGTGAAAATCCGCAAATCTTAAAATTGCTGTCACTTTACACAGTCCACCACTACATCCAGATATATACAACCTGAAATTCTATTATGCAAATATAAAGACAAACGTAATTTCTGTAAACACTGCATTCTCTGGACATGAGGTCATATCATCACTGTAAATGTTGAAAAAAATTGTGCTCTTTGAGATTTCTCTACCAAAGATGACTTGGACCTTTCAGACTGTAATCAATGAAAAGTGCAAAATCTGTCTAGTAAAGTGGGGCATCAGAGTGAAGGCCTCATTGATGCTGAGGCATTTCTTGGTATTTTAAAGAGACATATTCTGCCTTCAAGGCAGTGTTTTTTTCCAGGTCCATGATTATATCAGCAAGATACTGTTAGGCTTATTTCTGCACACATTACAGCGTAGCTTTATAGAAACAGAGTGGATTTGCCTGCCAGCAGTCTAGATTTGTCTCCTATTAAAAATATATGGATCTTCATGAAGAAAAGAATCAGGTGATGATTATTACATTATACACAATTGAGCAGCGAAAGTCTTACATCAATCAAGATTGGGCAAAATTCCACTAACAAGCTTGCAGTAGTTAGTCTCCTCAGTTCCCATGCAATTAAACAGTGTAATAAATAGAAATGATGACATAACAGAGTGGTAAACACACCTTCGACTTTACTTTTTTGAGTGTATTGCATTCAGCTAATTCTATATGTGTTTATATTTACAAAATACATTTCAACTGGTCACTGAAAACTTTTATCTGTTAAAATAAAAGATAAATCAAATAAAAACAGGTCACGTTCCTAACTTGAAAAAAAAACCTATTCTGGAAAGTTGAGTTTAGTTGAGGTTTTTAATGCTATAGGAATACTACAGCAATAGTGTAGAAAGTACAAAAATATTTTTACAGATAATAAAATTATCTTTCAAAAGATAAGCTTATAGCATTTTTTAAATATTATTTTGTAGGTATAATATACAATTGTTATCAGGTTTTTTCCTTGACACCTTTTTCCCAATCAAGCCTCTGCAGAGAAATGTGCTGCAACAACAACATTAAATCAAAAGTGACTGCTGCCATGGGTGACATGCTGAACTGTATGTCCACCGTCATCCAAAACCATTAAATAACGGCGGCTGCTTATTACGTTTTACAAGGTGCTTTCACTTTGGCAGCCACCAGAACTATTTGTGTGACAACACAATGGATGGTGCTTCCAGTCTCAATTGACAGCTACCAATGGCAGATGCCTGAAGCTGTCATTCATCATAGGCAGTATTTATTGTCAGTTACTTCTGGCTTCCAGCTGCCAGTCAAAGGTTTGGGGAAAAACGTGCTTCACTCAAGTCATCAATACAGATTGAGATTCATATTAATTTATCAAAGATTCGCATTTTGAACCTCCATTTCATAATTGTCTTTAGGCAGATATCCTATCAGACTTCTGCCTCCACTTTCGATCTTAATGCTTTCATGTCGAAATGACTAATAGCACCCCCTTGTGGAGAATGTTTAGACTGAATAGCATGGCTTTACTATAACCTAAGAAATACCATGGGTATTTTAAAATTTGAAAATTTAAAATTGCCAACTAATCACTACATTTTGTACATTTTAATTGATTGATTATATGTATTTTATGATTTTTATATATATAATCAACTGTCTTCCTTTGTGTGTATGTGTTTATTTTCCCCCAAAATAAGTGTTTTTGTTCAGGTTTTCCCTTTTCTTTCTTTCCATGTGAGTGTGGGTGGTGGTATGTGCACTAGGGGCATTTGATTGGTGGACAGGATTGCATTTTGTCAACGTATTTACTCCCCAGAACTTTCTGTTTGCTCTGTGTGTGAGAGGAGCTGAAGCCAACAGTCTGAAGGTGAACAGCCCTTGTGCAACAGTGGCCACAACACATAACCAGCACAGCTGATGCTGTATTTCAATGGGAAAGTGCTTTATATAGTCTGCCCTAAATAAAGACCTGCAAGAGGGCATGTGTCAGGTATCACAAAGCACACCCTATACACACACGTGTGCACATACAAACACAGAACCCAACACACAGATGCAGTCCACACCCTAAGGGACCCTGCAGTCAAAATATGCTTTGCCTTCATCACACCCCTCTTGGCAAACTCACAGAAGAATTCAGCTGCTAAATGTCATTGTTAAAATTAGTTTCATTTGTCATTTGTTTAAAAAAGAAGAAGAAGAAATAAAGAAGAAGAAGAAACCATTCAAATGATGTCTTTTAAAATATCTTTTAAGCTGCTGAGCTTCAGTAGCACTACATGTCCAAGTCTAGGTCTAGTCTGGTTTATACCCTCATGTCTGATTTTTTATGGGAGGCTTCTCAAGTTTGATCATACTGCAAGACTGGCCTCATGATATTACTTGCCAGGGAATCATCAGCCAAAGCTGCTTTATTTGCTTTTCTGGGTACACTACATGTACCGCTAGTCTTGAACCTCGGACAGCTCTCCTTTCAAGGAACACAGTCCTGCTCCAAGTGTACAATGAATTATACAGCTGTTATTGAGTTGCTATTAATCAAATCAGTGATATTCACAGGCCTCTAGAGACACTGAAATCTGTGTCCGATTGAAAAAAGTTTTTTTTTAGAGAAAACACAATTTAGTTGCATTCACTAATTAAAGGTGTAGTTAGGATTAATGATTGTAGTCAAAAGTCAGTGTGGATATGTTACAAATATCATTTTCTAATCATCCATTTATGAAATCACAATCAAAGTTGTTAAATGAATGACTAAATTAATAAATAATTATACATTTTATATTCAAAAGTCATATTTTGTCAACTACATGCTGAAATGCAAGAACTCACACATGTTTACAATATCTGTACTTTATGTAAAGAGCAAACGCCACAATTCTACCAAAGCTGATCCCATTCAGTAGTAAATAATAAATCATCAACACACACAGCATGATGTCTACAGACTGAACTTTTCTTTAAAAGGTGGTTTATGGGAAGATTAACCTCTCCTTTGTTATCCTGATTTAATTAGACTGCCCTTTGACCTCAGTGAAGCTGCACTTTGCAACCCATATGTCACCTACCTCTCCTCAGTCCTTAGGGTTGATTGTCGACATACATTCCATGCCAGGCCTCCGATCCTGCCACTGAAGTCCCAGGCCTGCTCCTCTGGATGCTCACTTCCTGTTTTCTCTTGCTGCTCTATATGTAAATCCCTATGCGTTTTGATAAGAAGCAGCTTTCAAAGGTGCTCCTGGTTTCCGGGCGTCGTCACCTGTTCATTTTGCCAGGCGTTTGCCTGCTCTGCTCTTTGATAGTGACTTTTCTGCTTTGTTATTCCCCAGTGCTGTTTGACAGCGTCCCTCTGCACTCTACAGTGGACCTACTACCTCTGTGGTGTCCAGCCCTGAGACACTCCGAGTGTCATTGTTCGTGGAAGACCGTTAAATGCTTTTGCAGCTGCTGCTGTCCCCTAAAAATACTGGCAGTCCCGATGACAGCAGTGAAGATAAGTCGGGCTCTCCATTCACTTGCTCGCATTGGCTAAAGATAGATTAGATGGCCTGTCCAGAGCAGATTGCTTGGCTTACTTGAGACCCTGCAATAAAACCTAAGGAGAAGGGCTGCAGGCATCCTGAAACTTCCAAAACCATTAGCATTAGTGTCCAGATTTTACATTTTGATTGTTTGGTTCTAATGGCAGTTTTGGCAGGGACTGCTCACTATCAGTTCCATTGAGGTCTGGCTGCTGCACCTGCATTCTGGTTTTCCACTCAAAAGTCAATAGGGGAACTGACAGAAGTGAACATTTTGGATATGATTAAAGTGATAAAGGGTGAAAATGAACGTTTGAAAAAGTCAAATCTGCAGGAGATCTGCATGCACGTGTGATGTGTGAGACTGAGCACAGGGGGCACTGACCCTCAGCTGTTTAGAGGCTCACGTCTCTCTGTCTTGCACTCCCTCCTCTGATTTCAGCCCTTGGAAGTAATCCGATCAGCCCTGAGCTCTGAAACTAGCGTCCTGGCATTGAAGCAGTTTGTGCTAGCTGCTTTGTACAAACTTACAGGGATTAACAGTCCTCTTTTTAAAACTTCTACATTCCTCCGGCTGCTAAATAAGACATGAGCAAGTGCATTCCCCCACCTTTACATGCTACAAACCATTTAAAATAAAGAGTGTACACAAAGTACTGTTACAATTTCAGTCCTGAGCTTCTGTTTACTGCCTCATGTGTCTTCAACATAAATGATAATAGCATAAAACTTGTAAATTAAATAGAAATTAACAGCACTGACAGCTTATAACTCACAATTCTTAACATAGACTGTTTGAAACATTAAGCTTATGAAGTAACATTTTCCATCAGTCTCTTAATTTATCTTGTATTAGCAAACACCAATGTATAACATGTGTCAGATGTCTTTTCCAGTTGTGCTTTGTGTATCCAAGGTGAACACAGTTCATTCACATAGACTTTGTGATACTTTTAGCTCTCTAGGAACGCAACTGTTTGGCATGGACAAGTATGTTTTTTTAAAGGTGTTCTATAGGCATGTAAGTAATGTGATATAATTATGACACACACACACTCATTCACTTGCACAAGCCTATATTCACACAAGCTGTATTTGAAGTGTTATGAAATTCTGCTCTTTTGTCTGGGTCTAATGGTTTGGGGTCAGTCTGAATCAGGCCAAGCTGAGTGGACTTACATTACATTAGGTATTACATTAGGGACTCTCCTGTTCCTTTCTTTTCCTTTAGTTTGAGTGAGAGAAAAGAAGACATCAAGAACTGAGATCTGGAAAGCAGCTCTATAACTTGACAGTAAACTCAGAAATTAGTTTTGTAAGTGCTTTTACTAAAGTTGGAAGAATAATTAACAGAGCTTTCACTCCCCCTGCTGGTAGGACAACTATACTTACTAGTTTTATTTTTATATAATAGTCAACTTATATTAAATTGTCTGTTATTATTGTTATTATTAATATTATAGATGCTGAAAATTCCACCGTACTTTCTCGCTGGAGTAAGATGACTACAACATTAACCCATTTACCTGCATTCCTTCAAAACTGTAAAACCAGTAATTCAGTGGAAATGGCTTAGAAGTGTTGTACTGTCATTTTGCAGTTGACATAACGCATTGATGTAATTATATGGCTTATTGTACAGATGTGCTCTTTTGTAGCTATAGGGTGGACAAGTTTCACAGAACTCAGTCAAATCATCTTCAAACCAAACTGAAACGTTCATGTTTCTAAGCGTAACCTGTCAGTGGGAGCTTGTTAGATCAGTCCTGGTTGGTGCCGCATAGGATATCACACCAGGCCTCACTCTCTGGGTGGGTAGAACCAATTGAACTTAGCAAGGGAGCAAAAAACTGTGCGACTTCATCTCTTTTGACGTCACACTGTGCATCGTGCGCCATGTTTGTGCACATGCATCCACCAGAAACAGTACCTTTCCCCACTAAGTCGTCTGACTGTCCAACCTTACGGTTTGAGCTGACAACGCCACAAGTTTCTTTTGCATGCTTTGACAGCGTTTAAGATCATGTTTTGTATTTATGTGTGGACGAGAGAGATATTATTAAAAACCATGCTCACGTGGGTGGAATTTTTTTAAAAAACAAAATACACCTTTTCAAAAATACCCAGCTACGTGTGGACAGGGCCTCACTCTCTGTGTCTTTCTTACTCGCTCCACCCTTTTGCAATCTTAACCCATCTTTGTTTTTGAAATTTTGGGTCTGTCACCTTACAGAAACAGCGAGGTTAACCCTGTTAACTAAGGGTGGAGTCAGCGGTGTCTAGGGTGGCACTGGATACCCCTGATGTTTGATTGGCCACTTTTTATTTTCGCATCTCGTCGTTTTCAAATCAAGGACGAAGAGAGAGTAGCTGTTTCCTAAACCATACTCTCAAATAAACCTTGCATACTGCTTAACTGAATGCACTTCTAATGGCTAAGTACTATTTTTACACATTATTTAGTGTGTTTTTGATGCAGTCAATGTTTCTGCTGTAACTAAGATTATAACAAACTAAAATTACTAACATACAGTTAAGACTGTAGATAATGGGAATTTGTGATTAGGATTGAGGTTTGACTAACGTGAATAATTGGATGCTTAACTGTAACCCTGGGGTCATTAAATTAATCATGAAAAGAAAGAGAGAGAGAAAAACACTTCAGTTTGAAGAATAGAACTCGACCCTTGCATCACCACTGAAACCCAGACCAGCTTCACACCTGAGGAAGAGTCGACGTGGCCCAACCCAGCCTACCACCAACATGTATGTGAATAGTGCGTGTGTGTGTGTGTGTGTGTGTGTGAGAGAGAGAGAGAGAGAGAGAGAGAGACATTTAGCTGATGCTTTTGTCCAAAGCGACTTTCAAGCTGCAGGAACAATCAAGCATTTTGTTTGTAGATGACAACACTGATGTGAGAGCTACAAAGAAATTCAACACATTATTTTTTGTCATTAAATACAGACGGCAAGTGCTACAACATGAACTATAAGTGGTACATTACTATCTGCAAGTGCTAGAAAGAGTCTAGGACATTCTTCCTCATCAATTAAAGCTACAAACGAAGTCCAATACATTAAGTTAAATACAGTCAGCAAGTGCTACAGTATAAGTGGAAATTGCTCTCTGGGAACATTCTCTAGGCAGTATTTAGGTGGAGATAGATTGTGTATATTTGCTGGGCTTAGATGCTGCGGTCCATTGTATCTGTTTAGTGTTAGAGTGGTGAATATTAGGCTTATTACAAAAATACAGAATGCTGCTTTTTAGAACCTTTCATTTTAAGGACGATAACAAATAATACCTCCCAATTAAAATTAAGCTTATTTTAAAATGTTATATAGATAAAGTTAGTAAATTTATACTGAATATACAGAATTGCAACAGGAACAAAAAAATATATATATTGCATTTGGCCTTCAAGCATTGCAGCCTATATGAGTCTCTGACTGGTTCAGACACGTCCTAAACATCCAGGCTTGGCTGCATTCCTGCCGCTGCCCTTCCCAAATGTCCCCTGGGTAATTTGTTTACAGAAGATAGCCACTTTGCTGCCAAGAGTCTCAGCAGCCTTTGTTTCCTGCCGTCGCTCAGATAAGGCAGACTGAGCCTTTCATATCCATATAGTGAAAAGACGGGGAGGTTGAGCTGCAGATGGCAGAGAGGCTAAAATGTGCAGAACATCTCCACTTAACATATCTTATCAAGTGATTTGGCCCTGAGCTCCCCTGAGAGGGAATACCAGTCAGCAGTGGAGCATGACTGCTCAGCAAGTTCCATTGCAAAACTCACCACTGCATCTGATGCATGTTCTGAGTAGCTGTCTAAGTTATTTATGAGTATATATTCCTCCATACAATAACGTTCTTAAAAATACAGTTTGCGCTTGAGTGTGTGCAAAACATTATTTTGGTATAGCAGTTTTAATATTAACAGTTGTTTTTTTTTTTTTAAAAACCCACAAGCCACCTTATTAGGAACACCTGCATCCATTGTCCACTGTCCAGCTGTGATAAACCTATAGATTGTAGTTTGTAATTTTTCAGGAGCGTTACAGAAGATCTTATTTCTGCATTTTACTTCTGTGGTGGAATCTCAGCAGAGTAGTGGAACGGACATAGCAGCGGTCATCGTACTGCCACCACTAGGGTCTTCTCCCTCTCCACTTTCCTCCACTTCTCCATCATCCTCTGTGATTGTTCTTCTCTGTCCATGGGGGAGGAGGCTCCACTCTTGGACATTCTCTAGATCCTCTCTGCCTCTGCTGATCAGGAGAAGGTCTGAAGGTTCTTCCCTCGGGTCTGGAGGCTTTAGACTGAGTGTTTCTTCTTTCATTGTGGTTCCTCCATCCACGCCTGGGCCCCTTAGCTCTCTTCAACAGAACAGTTAATTAATTACAAACTCACTCTGTAGTTCAGGGAGCATCACTAGGACTAAAGGTTCTGTAGTTTAGGGAGCATCACTAGGCCTAAAGGTTCTGTAGTTTAGGGAGCATCACTAGGCCTAAAGGTTCTGTAGTTAAGGAAGC
>JBBIGC010000002.1:19615359-19637732 GCA_037576955.1 Lepidarchus adonis
CGGGCTTTTTCACCACGGTGAGGATATGACAGGACCATGACAGGTCCTGTCATATCAGCACCGTGGTGATATGGTTATATTCCTTATATTCTTTTCTACATTCAACTCTCATTTCAGAAAATTGAGTAAGTATGATATTGACTCCAGAATTCCTTCTCCACTCAACATCAGCAGTTCTTCTTCATCATGATGGTCTGGTGTCTTTGACTCACCCAGAGGTTCCTCCATCATGTCGTCCTCAGACATTTCCTCTAAAATGAACATCAGGTGGCCAAAAAGGGCTTGAAGGTCCATCATCAGGGCTAAAAACTTCAAGCTCTTTTCATCTGTGTTCACATTAAATACTGTCAGTTCTCCAGTGGTGTCAGGTGCTGTGTTTATTTCTACTGACCACTTCCATTACTCACCATTGGTAATTGAGTAAGTTCTGGGATCAGTTGCTTCTTTCTTATAGAGCATTAGCCTTAGCTTCTACTATCACCATGTCCAGTTTAGCTCCTGATTCAGATTTGGAGAAGATCAGCAGATGTTCAGCCATAATGTGGAGCCTTTAAATAATCCATGTTCATCAGGTGAACAATACTCATGCTAAAAGTTTCTCCTGCTCTCCCAGAGACTTTCTTTTCTTTTACTCCAGCCTTGCCCACCAATGCGTCCTCCAGCTCAGCCTCACCCAGGGGCTGCTCAGTATCTGTTGGAGAATTTGGCAGGATCTCCTGGAGCTCACTGGCGGCGTTGGACATGGTCTTAGCATTGCTCTCTAGATCCGATTGGATTTATTCATTAAAGCAGAATAGCGCTGACCACTCATCTCAGCACTATTTCTATCTTCATAACTTCTGTACACTTCCTTCACTTACCAAGAGGGTTCTCCACCATCTCCATGTCCTCTCCTACAGTAAGACAGATCTTTCCTGTTAACGTGAAAACAGTATCAGTATTTCTACATCATTACTCACTTCTTCTGTCTGCTATTCTTGATATTTAATTGTTAATTTCAGCAACTTGTTTTCTGGTTTAACATGAGTCAATATTAGCAGCTGTCCAGATATGTCAGTAGATATTGATATCCAGACATTGGTCAGTAGTGGCTTTATGTTGATACTTTACACAGTCCTCTATTAATGTAATATTGTTTTGAAAAATCGTGATATTTTTTACCTCTATTATTCAACATGTGCTATGAATACTTCAGTAAAGCTTATGAATGGTTTAGTATCTACACTGAATGATCATAATTTCTACTCATTTATTCACTCAGAAGGTCTTAACCTCGTCCAGCAGCATTTTCATCAGGTCTTTTACAGCTTCCTCTGTTCCTCCACTGTTCTTCTCCTGTGGTGGAGTCACCTCGGCCTCCGGTGTCTCGGCCTAAACACTGTCAATGCTTCTGGACATGATACACGCCTGCAGGTCCAGATCAGCGGCCTCTTCCTCTTGCTTCCCAGCTGATGGTTGTTTTGTGACTGATCTTCACTTTCCTCCTTTCTCTGCAGAACTTTCAATAGAAATTTCCACTTTCTCTTTGCCATTTTCTGTTTTTCTTGCTTGCTTTTCTTCCTCTTCCTCCCTCCTTGCTTCTCCTTTCCTCCTTTCGATGTCATGGACTCAGCAGCACCAGAACCAGAGGCAGCTCATGTTCAGTTCTGTTCTCTTTGACGATTTAACAGAGAGTGATATGAACCGACCGCATTCTCTGAACTGACCTGCCTCTTCACCACTATGACCTCAAGCAGTGATCACTTTCCTCCGATATAATATCAGAGCAGAGAGAGTCTATCATGGTTCTGGTGGCCAATAGAATGTGGGCTAGGAGTCAGGTGACTTGGAGTAATTCTAGTACATTTTCTGTTGTAAATCTTGCAATATCTTCTCTCACTCCCCAACACTGAGGATCTTATGAGAGCCAGGGCTCCATCCTGCTCACTGACAAGAAGAAGAAGAAGTTCTGCAGCTCACACTTTGCTCAGACTGTGTTTATGCCACACATTTGGCCTTTGGAGACACATGAATTAGTCCAGCAGCCATTAATTTTATCAATCAAGGTAAACATACAATAAACATAACATAAGCAACTAACATGAAGGAACACCACAGGGTAAAGAAACACTGACAACCATGACTGATAACAGGGGGGCTTAAATACTTGGGCAAATGAGATACACCTGTTGATGGGCGGGGACAGAACACAACACATGAACCATAAACCACATGACACAGACGTGACCAGAGGAATAAATGATTTTGTTTATAGATCATTTGCTTTTCAAGACGTGTAAAAAGGCACAATGAAAGCCTGAAACACTTTCATTGACTGACATGAATTAAACTCCTAAGACCTAAAACACAGGGAGTAGCCTCAGGCCATAAATACCTTACTGATCACCTCTAGAAACATGAAGAGACATGAATGAAGAATAAGAAACGCATCATGACTGATGATCATCTAGAGGAGCTGTGGGTAAAACAAAAAAGTGAAATGGTGAAGGCCTCTTCCTGTTTTTGTAGTTTTGGATGAGGTTTTGCAAACCAAAGTTGTGCTTACAGTGTGTTCTCAATAGAAAATGGATAATGATTTTAATAAGATGTTCAGAGTAGGTCCACAACATGTAGGAAAGTGCCTATGAAGGATTGACCTTATCTAGACCTTAGGCCCTGGTCACTGGGTAGGTAGCTTGATCATATACTCTGGTTCTAGAAGCTGTTTCTAGATTTTACTGGGTAAAGGATTCTGTATGAACTTAAGTAAAAAGGATCTTCCTGTCTTTGGTGATTCATTAGCATGGACATTCCTTTAGCTGTCTGTTTGCCAGTCAGCTGTGGAGTCATGCACGTCAAACCCTGGAAAGTCAACACATCATAAGAACCAGTGCACCTTGACAGACAGAATTGGCTTTCACTCGCTTTTCACTTTGAATTTGTGTGTCACACCATCCGAGTGATGTGAACCTGGCACAACCCCCAGTTTCCATAGGTACAAAGACATATATTTTGCATATTTGTTTTTCTCCCTCTCAATCTAACCATGCAAGCAACATGACAAGTCTAGCCCTATTTGCTCTTACTGATCTTCTGTGAGGTCAGACTGTCAAACTGATATCACCACTGCAGTAATCCACACAAGGACTTAAAAAAATAATACAGCTCATAAATTGAAACTGTTGAAAGAAATTAGGCAAGCGTAGGATTGATATAAAAATGCGTACTGTACATCTTGGCAGTTGGTCACGGTGGGGTGTGAGTGTTGTATGGGCCAACACAGCACGACCTGTTCTGACTTAATACTTAACACAGTCAAACTGGTTTAAGAAGAGCAGATTTGCTCATGGTCTTATAATGTACAGTGATGTGAAATTTGAATTCTCACACTTCTCAACATTTTTGACATTTGATATCACTTCATTCTATGAATCACCCTGTAATAATTGAATTGTATAAGCAATAGGCAATTTTTGCAGGACAGGGGAGATACCCTCCCTATTCCCAGTATGAACCTGCCATCACATGCTGGTGTATTGGTTGGTAGTGTGGGCTGCTCCCATTTGGCCATTTTCCCTGTTACAAAAAAAACACTATTCCAAGGGCCAAGCTCTGACATTTCTAGTGGGACCCCTGGTTTTAACAAAAAAATTGCTTCCCCAAAGTAAAGTAGCTTTTTGTCACAGTCTACAACATTTTATACTATAAATGTATTTTTATTTGCACTAATTTTCACTTTGAATATGAACAAAATGCAGTTTCATTAGGGGTCACCAAACACTTGCATGCTACATTCATTTTAAAATTCTTGTTAGTTGTGCCCACTTCCACTACAGGGATACTTATTTCTCCCGATGACACCATCTGTTTGTGGTTGTCTTTCCAGGAAACTACATGGTTAAACCTAACATGAGGCTGAACATGAGTCCAGAGATTTCAGGCTTAGTGCCTCAGTGGGGTGCATCTCAGTTCCCTCCTCATGAAATGAACACTCAAACTGGGCACTCAAACTGCCTCTCTCTGAGAATCATTTTTATACGGCCTGAATAGATGGTGTGGGGAAAAAACACTCTCATGCTTGGATACTATCTTTCATTTCCAGAGAAGATTCCTCACTAGATTTTGCTGGTTGGTCATGATTTATTTAAGTTCTACTTGGGCCACCATGTGCGTTTCATTTTTTGTTATCCTGAAAGGATCTGTGTTCCTGTAGGTTTCCGTCCCAATCGTGCAAGAACACACCTCCTTCTACCTGCTCATTCAGGTGGTCTCAATCGAAAAATTCATAAGCTGTGTTCTAGCTTTGTTGCAATGAAACTCTACACTGATCCTGTACTTTTGCAATTTTCTCACAGAAATCTGCAGGATGGCCAAGCATAACATTGGACACCTCTGACCTGGAATCAGGTGCATTCTGCTTATTTGAATGAACCAGCAGTCACACAGACTGTTGTTGGAAAGGACTGGTGACCAGTGGTGTAGGACCATTTCCTGGGCAGTGGTGGCCTAGTGGTTAGGACCTTGCCCTGGCACCGCTAAGGTACCATTGTGCAAGGTACCATCCCCAGTACACTGCTCCTCAGGTTCTGCCCACTGTGCCTGTGTGATGGGTTAGATGAAGAGGTCACATATTGTTGTGGTCCACTTTGTGTAACTGAGTGACAAATGACAAATACTCACTTTCACATCACTGTGCTTATATCTGTAACTGTTTTCACTGCAATCCTTTAAGTGGCCACACTGTGGCGACAAATAGCCTGTCAAACTGTGTGTGTGTGTGTGTGCTGGCACTTTAAGCTCTCTGGCCTAGATCAGGATCATGAAGGTTTGACAGTACCACCACAGGGTTTGCACAAAAAAATGTATTTATAGCAATAATAATTTATAGCAACGTACTGTATCTGCATATGTAAATTATTTATTGTGCCTATTACTCAGATGCTATATTCCTACTCTATATTCCAACACAGATGCACACTTATGACCTCACCTCACTGTGCAATTTCACATGCATTTCTTGCATTTGTTTCCTTGTAAACGATTTGAAATAATTTGGCATACGCTTTATTCAACCATAAAATTATGACCACCTGCCTAATATTGTCTAGTTCCTCCTCATGCAGCAAAACAGTTCTGACTGTGGTGCTCTGTGTGTTTGGATCTCTTTCTATCGTGGCTTACATTAACAGGAGCTTCTCTTTGGATCATACTGGACACATTTGGCTTCACTCCCCACATGCATCAATGAACCTTGGGTGTACATGACCCAAAGTGACTCAAAGTGGCTCAGATCCTTACACTGGCCCATTTTTCTTGCTTCCAGCACATCAATTTCTAGAACTGACTGTTTACTTGCTGCCTAACATATCACACATGTTAAGTTACTCATTGTGTTAAACCTAGCAAACAAGCTAATGCAGTAGCTAGGCTTCTTTTTGTGCTACGGGAACAAAACTGGCTACTGTCCCATCTCATTTCCTCACACTGGGCATAGGTTTATGTATTATCCTGTATTCGGTACAGGTTAAACTCATGCACAGATAAGGTTCAGTTTTACAGTAAATGGACATTGTACTTCAGGGCACTGTTTATCCCTATGTTGGTTAAGCCTTTCACATATGTATGGTCACATATTATGGGATGAATATACACAGTAACGACAGTAACAGTGTAATTCTCCCACAACAAAGGCATTAAACAAAAGTATTGTTTACTTGGGCATAGTGTGGTTATGTCTATTGAGCAGAGGTAGTTTTCAGTCTCTAGTTCTTCTTTGCGTAATTCTTGTGTGAAGACTGCTGCCTAAGCCTTGTCTTTCTGTGTCTTTTAGGCAGATACCACAAGATGAGAGGCAGAGTGAGCTTAAATGGCTACACGTGTAAAGTGGACACCACTACATGGCTGCCCCCAGGCTAAATAACTGCAGAGCAGAGGAAGATGGCAGCAGAAGGTGTGGGAACAGCACAAGTAGCTTATAGCACACCTGGAAGCAGACCCTGCAGAGGCCACTCAAAAACCTGTACTGGTTTATAGTGCTTCTTCTCTTTGGAAAAGTCTAGCTAGACTCTTCTCCTAACCTGCATGTTCAAGATTCAAGATTCAAGAGGTTTTTATTGTCAATACAGCCGTATACACAGTACACAGTGTATTAAAATAGCGTTTCACGCAGCCCCCACCCTGGTGCATTTGTAAAGAAAAAGAGATAAAATATAAACTACAAACACAAAATATAATAACTATACATATACTTTAAAACAAAAGGGAGATATAAAGAAATGAATTATATACATACAGAAACACAGAACAGAAAGACAAAAGACATTTGACATTTTAAAGGCATTTTTTAAAGTGTGTGGTCATGAATAATTCTGTTTATAGTATTGAGTCTTTTATTGTAGTATTTATTGTGTTAAACTTTAAGTGGTAACAGATAATAAAAGGGAATTTGTTAATTATATTGTTTGTTTGTAGGTAGCTTGACAAATGAAGCTAATTATTTTACCCGATTTTCATGAAGGGCTACACTAATAACTGACAGTGGTTGATTTTGGGACACTTAAGATTTGGTTCAGTTTTGTCTTGGCTTGTCTGGCGCTAACAGACCAGCCCTTTGACCAGTGGAGCTTTGAGGGATTATCCTGGCCTTTGGTCTGTTTTCTCATGGGAAGTCTTCAGCATGAGCACACAGACAATGTGAAAATTGCCACAGGAAACCAAGATTAATGGCCCATACACTGCAATCAGCACCTATAAACAAACAGCAAATACATTTTATAAAGAATGTTGCTTAGTCTAGTGCCTATGGGCTGTGAGTCTTGAATTCTTGAGACCCAGGTTAAATGCCCATTTGGTGATTGAGGTAATTAGGCAGAACGCACATTAAATATCCAAGCTGTCAATGTCATCTGACTGCATATGACCCCAGTGTGTCGTGAGGTGAAAAGTGCCTATTGCTCCAAAACAGCTTCCAGATTTATGCAACTGACTCAGCCTCAGGCATGAGGCCCGATGTTATACTCAGATAAAAAAAATTCTTTCATGCATGCCACTGTTAGCTGTTGGGCCACCTGGTTCCTTAATGCGTACTACTACACCTGCTAAGCCTATTACTTTTGATGTCTAAATTCTGGGTCCCGTTGGATTGCTAGTCTCAAAATTATAGAGGTGACATATGAAGGCACTGTTGGTTTTTAAAGAACCTATATAGTGAGAAAACACATTTTTCTGAAAAAGAGCTGCAGATATAAGACATTTTTTATGTTTCAAACTGAAAAAGTAAAAAAAAACAGCTTTTTGGTGATAAAACCCTCACAAATGTAATAACAAATGTAATAACTTAATTGCAAGAAGAATGTAGGATATACGTTGTTATGAGAATTGTCATAGGACTACAAAGGGGGAGTCACTCTCTATTCTTCTGCTTGTAAAAGCAAAAAATTGAGTCTTTAGACAGTTTAGTCTATTGTCTTATCCTAAATGGGGCTCTAAGACTGTACAACTCTAGTGAATTCCATTCGAATGCCATGTCACCCACAGTACAGCCACTCTATCAGTACTGATATTTTGGATGCACTGAGGTCATCATTGTGGAGTGTGAAAAAACATGTGCTGTTGTCACAGACTATAAAATTAGCATTTGAGTGATGTTCCTGCTCGTGGCACATGCTCACCAAAAAGAAGCAAAAATCTGCTCATAAAGAATCAGCACTTCATTAAATTCCAGTGTGAAAATGAAAGGAAATGAAAAGCATCTTTTCAAAAGAGGATTCTTTATCAGGCATCAAAAAATGAAGACCACCCTTCCACATGCTGTAGTATCATGATTCTGTCTGCCACTGTCAAGTCATTGCTCTTCCATCATTCATGTCATTCATCAGTTTAGGTGCATAATTTTCTGTGCAATTACAAGGCCCTTTGTGGAACGGGCCCGCCTCCTAAATATCCCCTCTTCTGACAGTTACATATGGACACATTTCTTAAAGTATTGTTTTAACGTACTGTTTTTAACATGGTTTTGAGTGATTTTTACAAATTCACTAGCACTAACCTTTCAAAAGAATGAAGAATTTTGTCAGTTACTAGGATTCTCAGAAGGCATACTTTTATTAAATATCACATATGTTTGGCCTAGCTGTTTAAACTTGTTACATTTTTCCTTGTTCATACTTGTGACAGGGATTTGACTGGAATTCATTGTTCCAAAAAGAACTGACCCTGTGCTGACCTGAAGCGTCAACTGAAAATGAGTTTCCTCGTAGAGCTACTGTATAACACGTACCTCAAATAACACTGGAACATTTATTTTCACTCTTGCAGTCCCATAAAACTATCCTCTGGCTGAAGATGCGTTGAAAGATTTGACTTGCCTTCTCAGTGCTACATTATCATGACTATTCATTATTATTTGCAGGTTTACAAACACAGCTAATCATTGTCTTAGCTTTACAATAATTTTACAACCGTTGCAGTTTTTCTTGTTGCATAATGAGATGCAGCATATGTAATATTTGTATTATTTTAATACATTTCTTTTAGCCATATCATAATAAAGAATGGTATAAGAATGTTGGGAATAGCTGCAGAGAAAGTCTGAGAATTGCTGTAGTAGGCGCAGCCTGAATAACAAGTGCAAAGGCTAGAAGACTGGTCCTAAATCATTCTGAAGTTCTTGCCTTATGGCAGAGTAAACACCCAGAAATTAGCAGAGCAGTTACCTTAGACCTCAACCTCTGTCTGTCACCATTGTGGTCAGATTAAGTGTTTCAATTGACCAGTTTTAAACACAAAGTATATTTTTATGGCAGCAGGTTTTAGCCCTTAACCTGCACCAAGTAGAGCAGCAAAACATTTCCAGATTTACGAGTATTTACTATTAAATGAATTGCATATAGAAATAGTGTAGACTTATATAGACTATGAGACTATATGGACATGTTTAGGTTTACTGGCCATTATATATAAAAAATAAAATAAAAAATAATTAAATGAAATAAATAAAATAATAACACTTTTTTCCCCATGTTTCTCACACTTAAATGTTTCAGATCATCAAACAAATTTAGATAATAGTCAAAGACAACAGGTGTGAACTTGAAATGTGTTATTTAAGTGAAGTATTTAATTATTATATAAACGTATTTATATAAATTGTTGGCCAGGCCCTGATGCAACAAAGCAGACCCAAATCATCATGTTTTCTCCATTATACTTTATGGTTGGGATGATGTTTTCATGATGATATGCTGTTCCCTTTTTACACCAAATGTAGTGCTGGGTGTTCTTCCCAAATAGTTTGATCTTAATTTAGTCAGTCTGCAAAACATTTTGCCAATACCATAGTGGAGTGTCAGTGTGCTCATTCAAAAATTTCAGGCATGTAGCAATGTTCTTTTTAGTAATGGCTTCATTTGTGATATTCTGCTTGTTCAATGTTTGATGTACTGTAGACTCATGAACACAAAGGCTAACCAGTTCCAATGATGCCTCAGGGTTGTTTCTTAACCTCGTTGATGAGTCTTAATTGTACTCTTGGGGTCATTTTTACTGGGTGTCCACTTCTTGGTGGAGTAGCTCCAGTTAAAGTGTCTGTGGCTGGGTGGAATTCTCAAGTTTTTGATATCACTTTGTAACCCTTTCCAGCTTTATGTAAATCAACAATTCATCTGAAAGCTCTTTTTGGCAGAGGCATGGCTCACATACCTGTACGCATATTCCTCTTGTGTGGAGAAAAATCAAAACATTTGTGTGCTTTTTATCAGTCAAAGTAGCTCTGGTCCACACCTCCAAGCTCATTTTCTAAACAAGCCTCCAGGTATGCTAACACATGGCACCAATTAGCTTTTCTGAGGGGTTTCTTTTTTCTCAAAACCCTTTTTTTTTCTCAAGGGTTCACATACTTTTTCCACTAACAATATGAGTTGGTTATGGTTCTTCTCAATAAAGACGTAAAATATATGATTTTATGTATTATGTTAGGCACATTATGTTTGTTAATTCTCTTGACTTAGATGAAGATCAGATCACATTATATGACAAATAAATGCAGTAAACCAAGAAAAGGTTCACATCATTTTTCTTTGTGTCTGAAAACTTTGAAATCAGAATGTTGTCCCAGTCAGAAAGGAAAGGTTACATGTATACAGGTATAAATGTTTTTCTATTCATTTGTAAAATTATTTTTATAATTCAGCATTCATAAAAGGTTTTCTTGTTAGGCACATCATTTATTCAACTTGGAAAGTCCTTGTATGAATGATGGTTGCTGAATTTGAGATGGAAAAAGGTTGGCCAACATCAGTACTATACAAAAGGAGATCTACCACTTTGGAGTGTTTCAATCCAAAACACCTGCTTGCAATGTTTAGATGTTCATGACAGTCTTCATTATCTAGATCAGGTGTGTTAGATTTGAGTTAGAGGGTGGATGACCTTCTGAACCAAGATTGAGCACTGTTGCTCTACAATGTACTTTAAAAATTCTGCAACAAATTGGCTTATTGGTGGGTTTTTGCCAAACAACTGTGGCTGACTTACTTGCACAAGTCACTCAGCTTTTACATACTAAAGTCCGAATTACAGTCATTCTTTCAGAACTCCCATATCCTCAACAGGGGGCTTGACAGCAAAGTAGATTCTCATGGCCAATGTTCGCCTGCCAGTATGTTTTAATCTCTGTAATCAGCTCACAGTGGCACTAGGCATTTGGCAATAGCCAGTTGTAACCTCTCACTGCTTTGTCCTAAACATACTCACTGCTTCGACAAAGGAATGTACTGGGAGCAGGCCTGGCGTGGGACGCAGACGTGTTCCAACAGCAGCCAGAGGCTACTGTTCACATTTAGAACTGCTCAGGTTCCAGCAGCAACAGCTCAGCTTTGCAGTAACTTATTTGTTCTGTTTTCAGGCTGCTCTCCAGTCTTTGTGTTTGGGTTCTTGGTGTGCACTGGACCAATGCAATGGCACAAAGTGCTATTTGTGCAAGTACAGAGCAGTAACAGTCTTAGCATCTCCTTGATTGATCAGAGAATACATTCTTAAATAATGAAGTCCAAAGAGGACACTTTAGACTGATACAATAACATAATTAGTTTTGGTTTATTAAATTACCTTACAATGAATGATTCTTTGAAAAAAACATTTTGTAATAGAGAACAAGTTTAAGGACCCCAATACTATGTAAATGTTCTTGCTAGAACTGTACCCCTGCTGTAAACCAGTGAGGAAGCTTTTTTTAAGCAAATGTAATGTGGAATTGTCAGAATGCATGTGAAAGTGGTATGGGGTCCAATGTAATACTGTAGTTTATGGTATAAACTCATTAGTTATAAACTGAAAGTTATTAATTTGTTTTTATGGAGAGGTTTTTAGCTTAGGTTTCAGGTTTTCTATGCCCTCACGACCATAAACCAGCTCACAAAGTGCTTAAAGCAAATCAATTTTCCAGTAGACTGGTTACTGCAACTGAAGGATTGTATTTACAACCCCAAAAATTGGGGCACAGTGTAAAATGTTGATAAAAACAATGTGGTCATTTGGAAGTTATGTAAATCCATGAATAACAGAACAAGGACAGCATATTTTTTAGAAAATGTATCATTTCAAATAAATAAATTTTATAAAATTTTTAATCCTTTATTGTCCCAAAGGGAAAATGTACTTACACTAATTTACCCATCCAGGGAATTGAACAAACATGCCCGAGCAACGGGCAACCAGTTGGAGCAGTAGGGTGTTAGATTCTGGGTTACAAACTAACTTATCTAACCATTAGGTCATGGCTGCCCCCAGTGCAGTTACTGATTTTGTTGTTGAGATAAACAAGGCATTCAATGAAAAAGTCATCTGAATGGAAGTAAATGTTGCTCCGAAACACAAACACACACACACACATATAAATATAAGACAGAAAAGACAGACAGACATAAAAAAGACTCTTTAGCACCACCTATCTGACAACGTTGGCAGTTTTTCCTGTGGGGGTGTATATGTATGTGAGCGCACTTGCATGGTTCGTTGAACCTATGTACCAACTTTGGTTGCATAGATATAGATATAGATATAGATATAGATATAGATATAGATATAGATATAGATATAGATATAAATTGATTTACATTTCATTGAGTGAAATAAGTATTTAATCCCCTACCAACCAAAGTTCTGGCTCCCACAGATTTAGGTTAGATTCTCCTGATTTCAGCTTGTCACCTACTTTAAAGACATCTGTTTCAACTAGTCACCTTTTCACTCAATCAGACTCCAAACTCTCCACCATGGACAAGACCAAAGAGCTGTCTAAGGATGCAAGGGACAAGATTGTAGCCCTGCATAAGGCTAGAATGGGCTACAAAAATGTAAGCAAGAAGCTGGGTGAGAAAAACTCATCTGTTGGTGCAATTGTTTGAAAATGGAAGAAACACGAAATGATCTTCAACCGACCTTCTTCTGGGGCTCCACACTAGATCTCACCTCAGTCTAGAAATACCCAGGAGGAGATTTGTAATTATCTCAAGGAAGCTGGGTCCACAGTCACCAAGAAAACCATTGGTAACACATTACGCTGTAATGGATTAAAATCCTGCAGTGCCTGCAAAGTTCCCCTGCTCAAGAAGGCACATGTAAAAGCTTGTCTGAAGTTTGCCAATGAACACTTGCATTATTCAGAGAGTGCTTCTGTGGTCAGATGAGGCCAAAACTGAGCTCTTTGGCCCCAACTCAACTCGTTGTGTTTAGAGAAAGGAAAATGCTGACAATGACATCAAGAACACCATTCCTACTGTCAAGCACGGAAGTGGAAACATTATGCTTTGGGGGTGTTTCTCTGATAAGGGCACACGACAAGTTCACTGCATCAATTTGAAGATGGGCGGGGCCACGTACTGAGTGACAACCTCTTTCCTTCTGAAAATTGGTTATGGATGGGTCTTCCAGGATGACCCAAAGCATACAGACAAAGCAACAAAGAAGTGACCTAGCCAGTCTACGGACCTTAATCCCATAGAAAACCTGTGGAGGGAGCTGAAGTTTCGATTTGCCAAGCAACAACCAGGAAACCTTAATGATTTAGAGCTGATCTGCAAAGAGGAGTGGACCAAAATTCCTCCTGCTATGTGCTTAAACCTGGTCATCAACTCCTAGAAACGCCTGACCAATGTGCTCACCAACAAAGGTTTGGTAGCTAAGTACTAATTCTTGTTTTTCAAATACTTTTTTCATTCAGTGAAATGCAAATAAATGTATATATTTTATATAATGCAATTTTCTGGATTTTCTTTTTTGATATTCTATCTCTTACTGTTAAAATAAAACTACCATTAAAATCATAGACTGTTAATTTCTGGGCAAATTTACAAAATCAGTGTGGAGTATATATATCCACTCCAGTGATGCTGGTTGAAGCCCTTTTCCACCTCGGTGACTCCACCGCCTCACACCTTTCCTCACCCCACCTCGCCGTGCCGCATTGACCAGATTTTGTCTCTACCCCAGGATGCATTTGGACCTTCCTGCCGTGTCCACCACTTTCAGCAATGAGTGGGGATCTGCCTGATGTGCCAGCTCGTCTTGGGTCATTGCTGGGAAATCGGGTTACCCTCTCCTTCCTTTGCTGGTGCAGATCAGCAGCAGAGAGATATAATCCCTCCAGCATGTCCTGGGTCTACCCCATGGTCTTCTCCCAGTAAGGCATGCCTGGAACAGCCTCTGAGGAAGGCGCCCAGGGGGCATCCTAACAAGATGCCCCAACCACCTCAACTGTCTCCTCTCCACACAGAGGAGCAGTGGTTCTACTCTGAGTCACCTTATCTCTAAAGGAGAGTCCAGACAGTTGAGGAATATCTTTATTAGTCTTTCATAGACACCCCTCCCAATCTTTACTTCTGAGAAACTTTACCTTTCTGGGATGTACCTTTCATACCCAGACATGTCACTGACTTGTTGTCGATTACTGCCTAATTATTTTATTACTTGAGCGTTTACTTCTCATAAAATGTTCACTTTTTGGAAGCAAGGTAGTATATTTTGGTAAATAAGTTTCATGTTACATGTCATATTTTCTGTTTAAAATGAGCTTGAGGACTAAACAGGTTATCACTTTTCATGATATTATATATTTTTATGTCATATATCTTAATGTAAATACAAATATCAATGTGCATATATATTAACACTGGACAGTAACCTGTCCAGTTTTATTAGGCATGTTAAATTATGATTGATAAGCTTGGCTTAGTTTTTCAGAATTTCTCGAGCTGGGGTCAGATTTGGACTCGTTGATGATGATGTGAGTTGCATTGTTTATGGTTGGATTCTGACTTCAAATATAGTGTAGTGTGTTGGGTCAGGCTGGGCTTGGGCAGAAAGTTTTCAGATGAGTTTTTGGATTTGGACCAACCTTTCAGGTCTGATGTAAGCTCTGGTCTATGCTATTGCATGTGACCAACTACTTGAGAGTTCTTCCTGAGTAATTTGGGCAACAGTGAACTAGTACATTTTATCTGGTTGTAAAATATGGTGGTGTTCACTTTCATTCAAGAGAAATTTTAAACATTGCAGGGCCTCTGGATGTCCATTTTTCCTGCACTACACTTAATCCTTCTTGGGAAAATGTTTGCCTAGAAGGTAAGTATTTGAAATTGCTGGATGTGAAGCTCACACTCAAATGGCTTGGATCTTATCAAGAAGTATGCATTCCTCTGAGGTTGAGGCCCATTTTTACAAACATACCTGAGAGGGACAGACTGCCTGACAAGTCCTCAAAAAGGTGAAAGGTTTCAGAAGTTTTGTGTCTGCTTTGTTGTTTGGTCAAAACGGACTCCATCCACTCTATGCCACACGCATGCAGAGCCAAGTTACAGTGTAATAAACCAACAGTGCCATGTTCCCCTCTCTGGAGTAAATTAAACGTAAAACAGGACACAACATTCATCAAAGTATGAACCCAGAAAGGAAATATTCTGCACTGTATCTACACTGCCATGTTTACTTAACACTTTAACGGCCAAACGACAACTTAATCCTTGTTTCTGCATAAACATTGAGTTCCTCATCTATCAGCATAGGAGCTACAGTATATAAAGTGCTATATCCTTATAGCGTAAAATAAATACATCTTTTTTACTCATTGAGATTTCACTCAGCATTTATCTTTAATGTATCTGTTCTTCTGTCCAGTTGGTATCACCTCTCAGTCTTGAGGTTTATCATTTTTTAATTTATGACTGATTGACACCTAACAAACTTTGACACCTGTTCTGAGAGATGCTGGATCTGCTAAGCTTCAGTTTTAAGACTTTAAGTTTTAAAACTGAAGTGTTTTTAGATGACTTATTTTATACTTCAGCTCAGGTAGTTTTTAAGAAATGAACATTTTCATCATTGTTTTTTTTTTTTATCTCACACAAGTTATGTTTATGCCTGATTGAGATTTTAGGCTCCTCCTCTCACTTTTGTTATGCTGTTGATGTTAATGTACTGCTACACATTCATTTTTAATATTTACAGTTTGTATTATTAATGTGAGCACCTATTGCACCCAGTCACACTTCTACTGCATGTGAGTCAGCTTGACCAACAAAGTGATTCTGATTTTAATGTGTATGCCTCACATTTCTATACAGTCAATATAATACATTCAGCATAAACAGGACATACTCAGCCTAACATTAAACTGTTAACAGAGCAGAAACATTTGAGTTCATTTTTTTCACCTGTATAAATTGAATTTCTTCCATTTAATCTGTGTTTTATGTATAGTAGTTTCTTAAAGGCAGCACAGTTCATGCATTTAACAGCTTCACTACTGCAAAATTTGTAAATACAATACACTGTAATGAGATTTAAAGGATTTAAATGCAAAAATGGACCCATCTGTTCATGTAGCATATTGTTTGTTTGTTTATGGGGTTATGTTATGGAAATAATATGGAAACACTACAAGTTGTGTAACTTGTACAGAGCTAACACACAGCTACGTTAAAGCCACACTGATGCATTTATTACTTAACATTTGAGACCCTTTGATAGATACATGGTAAAAATTACCAGAGTATATACACAACTCAAATCAAATAGTCACATCATGTTACTGGTACATTAGTACAGCACACGTGAGTGAAATTCTGTGCAAGCTTCACAGTAGAGTGGTATACAATATATGAATACAAAAAATAGAAAATAATAGATAAGCATGTACATGAATATGCATGTTTGCATGTATATTCGTGTGTAAATATATATATACAGTGAGTGAGTGAGTGAGTGAGTGAGTGAGTGAGTGAGTGAGTGAGTGAGTGAGTGTATGTGCTTATATAGTATAGAATATATAGTAAGAAAAAGTTGTATATAAACCATATCAGTGTATGCTTGTTATGTCCTTTGTGTGCTCCTGCAACAAACGAGTTTTCCCCCAGGATCAATAAAGCTCTAATGAAATGCAGGAGTTTCCCAAACCGTGTTTTAGTGCATGGAGGTGAGTGAACTAGTCCAGTCCAGACTAACAACAGGACCGTCCTGCTTGAGGGAAGGGGGAGGCGTGAGATTTGGGGGTCAAGTCAGCATCGATTTGTCCCTCGTTAGGACCCGGGGAGGGACTGTGGCCTGACTCAGCCTCTTCCCCTCCTCACCCTTTCCCTCCTCACAGTCTCTGCGCGCGCGCATCAGCTGCTTTCAGCCGCGCGCTCCGGGCAGCTGCAGGGACGGAGCCGGTGGCGAGACCGAGATGGAAAAGAGGTACTGCACTTTTTTTTAGACATTTACATGGCTTTTCTTTCCTCTGCGAGAGTCATGGAAACAGCTCGAGCCCCGTGTGCCTCCTCGTTGCAGGTGTCTCTCGTGGCTGAAGCCGCTGCTTCTCTGCGCGTGGATTTCGCTGTGGTCAGCCGCTGCGCAGTGGCGAGGTGAGTCCGGCACGCGCGCCATGCTTGCAGGGCATTTTTAAAGCATGTTGTGCGTTTTTTGTCCATTTGTATTACCAGGTGAGAGACAGCTGCTGGTGCAGATGTGTCTTCCACAGAGATCAATGCTGAAGTGCTGTGCTTGGCACGAGTGGGATCAGGAAAACAAGCTTAATCAAGAAGATTCTCGTGACTTAATGCCACACGTTAGATTTGTTTATTCACCTGCCAGGTCTGGGAATCACCATAGACCACATAGAGCTCGTGCAGTGCTGCGGTGGTGCACAATCCAGCAAGTGCTCTCAGGCTTTAAATGCTGATTCTTCACTTTTCAAATGCCAGTGACACCTCTGGTCATTGCATTGCTTTAGATTATGTCCCAATGAGACTGTGGAACACACCTCTTTCTGTTCGGCAATGTTGGATCTATTATTATTTTTACCTTCTCCATGGGAACGTTGGCTTTAGACCTTCTGAGAAGATCCTGTGCATCCAACTGGCAGTCCCAATGAGATATGTGAGAATTGATACTATTTTAAACTAGTGGTGAACAATGATATTGGAATCATATTGGCATCGATGTGTGCTTGCGTGAAAAACACATTTATTTTGCTCTAGAAAAGCAGGATGTATGAGTGATGCTGGAATTCAGGACTAAAATTCTGTCAGTTTTTCTCATTTCACTTCAGTTATAAAGTAGATATACATTAATAAATATAAGCTGTATAAATCCCAGGAGATATAATCCCAAGTTCTGCATTTATTTATTTATTTATTCATTTTATCAGCATTAATGTTGGTAGATATGCACATGGATATCAGCATCAACCCACAGATCATCCCTGACCGTAAAGTTCAATAGGCTATTACATGTTTTGTATGATCTAGTTCAGTAACTTTGTGGCCTGATAGAATAATTTAAGGTAGAAGTCAAGTGCAACCAACTATCTTGCTTAAAGTGGGACTGATAAGTTTTTCCTCTGTCATTCTGCATTCATTGGCTCAGTATTCGTTCGTTAGTGATAGTGACATTAACTGACTGTGAACAGGAGACTATGACAAGTGCTCTTGTGAAAGAATTGACTTTGTCCAGTGTTAAATTATTAACCCACAACTCTTGGTGAAACCTTGCATTTAATTTTGCCTGTTGGTTGTACAGGTGTCATATATGAGGCAGAAAGAAACTAAAAACCCTTTATAAATATTTGATTGACAGTGATCGTGGTGGTCACATCACTGTAGGTGGACGGAAATATTTTTTAAAAGGCACTTGCTAAAACATTTCAGTAGTACTCAAAAATAATGAGGAAGACATTGTGCTCCACTAAACACAAAGCAATAGCTATTAGCAATTTGCAGTTTTCCGCCTATCCCACATGCAATCAAGATTTTAATGTCCAGAAGTGAGCTATAACAGACACTAGTTTGTAGTAACCAAGACTACCTGTAAAAGAATGAATTAATCAAGGAGTCATTAATGTGGTTTAGGACAAAGTGTGACTTCCTGTGAGCTGAAACAATTAAAACTACTGACAACACCATGGTTGGTCATTTTTTAGGACTGACCTTGGATCAGCTTCCTCTGTATGTGAGCCCATTAAACTTTCATAGAAACTGATTCTAGATCAGCACTCTCACTTTTGAGGTGGTTTATGAAAACAGACCCTGTTGTGTAAGTCGTCTACATGCAGTAGATGTTTTAATAGCTCACATTAGGTCATAGTGTACCCTAAACCACATCAAAAAGTCTGCCATGTTAGTAAAGACCTATATGTTGTTTGAGCAGGCTAACAGAACTTTTAGTGAATAATTGATGTTAGTCTTTTAGCTCCAGTGCTATAGTTAGGAAGCAAATGTCTGTTGGCTGATCAGCTACTAAGGGTGAAGTCGTTTAAATCTGTTTTTTAAAACATTTCTTTTATTCTAGCCTTAATGTGAGTAGAAATGGCTTTTAATTTCTAGAAATTTCTTTTAAAAATGAGCATACCAGTTACTATATTGAGGGGACCTCAATATAGACACCTTGTACTTTCACAAAGTTTGATGCTGGTTATGAGATGAGCACAAATGTGTTGGGCTACATCAGTACTATAGAGCAGGCATGTCCAGTTGTCCATGGTCAGTTTTCCAGATTGTTTTCTTAATAAAAATGATAGAAATCTCATCTGTAAAGGATTTCTTTCAGATACATACAGTTCTCCAAAATGACAGACAGTGCACCATGTCACAGCAAATCAAATGTATGAGAAAGGGGTATTGTACTGTGGTCGCTGGGGTCCGAAAAGCTGGCCCCCCCTCCCAGCCTGGTTGAGAATTCCTTTTGTCATGCGCTCAATTCCCCTTCTTTGAGCGTGTGTAGCTTGAGGCGACGGAGCAGACCTGCGGGGAACAGCTGTAAGGGGACACCCTGCTGGCACGTTTAATAGCTGAATGAGACGATGCATTAAAAATCACAGCAAACAAGCGCCCCCACTTGCCACATGTGGATGCTCGAGCGCTAGGAGGCAGGAAGGTCCTGTTGAGAACTGCATGTGCACCACTAACAATAACGCTTTAAACACGCTCTGCACTCACGCAGCATCAGCCTTTGTTCTCTTTTCTTTTCCTTCATTTTCTGGTTGTAGTTTCCTAAAATCAAAAGCCAGAGGAAATCAACACTCCAACCTGGAAAAGGAGAAAGCATTTGTATTCATGGATCTTAGGATTTTTTTGGTGACAATGCATCAGTTTTCTTAGATGATAAAGATCATGATAAATGAGAGGAGAGTTCCTCTCCTTTTTTATTGACATGGAGTCCACTTTTTGACACATTTGAAAGCTACATGAATGACCGTATGTACTTGGCGGGAAACTTACAGATCTGAAAAGCAGCAGTGCTGTTTTAGTCACCTAATCAAACCCAGTATTAGTAACTGTTGTCATGTCAGAAGGACACCACATACAGTATCTCTCCAATATTGCTGGATCCATATACTAGATTTGATTCTTTTATTGTTTTATAATGACATTTATCGAGTTTAGCATCTTTCCCCTTTCAATTTTGTCTTTATCTATTAGAAATAGAAAAACTTTTGCTGTGTTACTGTACCTTTAAGAGTGATGTATGTAAATGAATGATGATCTAAATTCCTGGCTTGGAATTTGCCTTCATTAAAAAGCAGTCCAGGCTGAAACACTCTTCGTAACTTCTATAAATCTCATAAAATTCAATTCAGTCTGTTCACTTCACTGGACAAAATTTGTGAACATTAACATAACACATTATTTTAAGCCTTAATTCATAGGAGCAAGTTGGCTTTCCACTATATGGGCCCTTTAAAATTACAACATGAATACAAGTTCAGTTGAAGTGTATCAGGGAAAATTAAAAAAATTCATTATAGGGTTTCTCTGCCAACTCTGATATCTGAAAACATCAGCCTTCAGTCTGCATGATGCTGTCTAATTCATACTGATAGACTGTCACTGTTAGATATGATTTGTAATGTTTTCTGACCTACAACACCTCTGGGTGGGTTCATCTCTGTAGTTAGTCATCATCTGTTTCTTACATGAGTATCACGCCTGTTTATTTTTAATTATAGCCCTCTTCCTATATGGAATGCTGTTTGAACTATTACCTGTCATTTCTTTTAGCCTTGTGGAATGACCATTTTATTTCATGTGGGTACTTTAGAGAGAAAAAGACTAAATTGTTTAAGTCAAAAACAGTATGTTGCACTTATATTTGGATAAAATGAGTTACCGTTAAGGATTAGTTGTTGAGGAACGTTTTTAAGGGGTGTGGATTAAACATGATGTGACTTGAGAACTTGCTTTGAAGACAAGCACACATTCTGGAATTATGCTGACTGCCTCAACTCGTTCTGTTGAGGGTTTTAAGTCTTAATACAGAAAACATCACACTGAATTTTTAATGTTGAGGTGGTACTTTTCATTCAGTCTCTTAAGCTCAGGAGCAGCAGATCTGAGCATGTGGGCATGTTCTTTGTATGCAGGCGCGGCGTTTTGCCCACGGCACAGTTCCTTTAGGTCAATGGCTGAGTTGACTTGTGTGAAAAGCAGGGAGAGGGCCATGCTTAACCTCTGTTCTGGCTCAGCAATTCCCGTGGTGTCAGTAATCCATGGATTTTCCAGTCAATAAACAGATTCAGTGATGACTGAAGTTTTATTTTCCTTTACCCCCTTGACAGACTGGAGTGGGGGGCCCTGGACTGTGGTCCAGACCTGCTGAATTAGGGATGTAAAATACAATTTTGCTTTAACCCACTCTTCTTTTTCACACCGACGCCCACATCCAAGCTACCTCTTCAAAGCAAAAAGAGCCATACTTAACCCACTTCACTAGAGAGCCTGAGTCTGGAGGACCCTGGCAGCTCAAAGCCTCTGGAATTGTGTTTAAGCTTGAGACAGTGTGTGCTTTTATGTTGATGCTAGTGCTTTTCAGATATCCCACAGCTTAGAATGTGCATTGCCAAGTAGACAGTGGCCTCCTCTCATTTTCAGAGTCTGAGTAGAAATGACCCCCTACATATCTGTCCACTAACAATTGTCCCTCTTGTGCACTCTTTAATGGCATTTGTAGACACTGCTTGTCCCATCTGCTCTCACAAGTGGTGTAGAAAATAACCTCAGGGTCTTTCCAGGCTAAAGCCACATTCAAGTAACTTTTAAATAGTTGAATGTTTGCTGAGTCAGATGCCATGGTGTTGATGTTGCTCTAGCTCAACACATGATGTAGATCGTATGTATGTTGTGGCCCATGTAGAGCCACATGTGTCATACCCTGCTTTGATTTCTTAATCTGATCCTCCTGGACTCCTCTTTTTAAACTTATCTGCCCCATGCGGTCAGCTCTGACTGCGAACCAGCACAACAAATGTGTTCTTTTACAAACACCGGGAATGCCGCTGGTCCAAAGCACTTTTGTTGTGATTGTGTCATTTCCTTGTAGCATTTGGTCAGGGGGAATAATGTTACAGACCATAACCTTTTTCACATTAGATTCCATGTGATAACATTCATTCATCATTCATTTGATGCCATTTACTTATATATTTATATGTATATCCCAGCAAGTTAGTTAATCTTAACATCTTAAATCAAGTCAATATATCTTCAGTATGTCTGAAGATTTTCATTACAAGGGGTCCATGACTTAAGTCGTCAAATTCAACTTAAAAATTTGTGGTTACCCTACTGGCTTTTAAAAATATATATACTGTATTTAATGCACATATTTATGTTTATATTATGATAGAATGCAGCTGAACACTAAATGCTTTAAGGTAACACTCGAGTGCCATGAGGTGAGCACGTGCAGTGTGTGAGAACCAGTGTGTTTGCCGAGATGGGGAGAGAGTTTTTGCTGTATTGTTAATGTTTTATTCACCGTTAGTGTTGAATAATAATTCATGTGGAATAATGTGTGTGTGTCTGTGTGTGTGTGTGTGTGTGTGTGTGTGTGTGTGTGTGTGTGTGTGTGTGTGTGTGTGTGTGTGT
>JBBIGC010000002.1:19640931-19653225 GCA_037576955.1 Lepidarchus adonis
TCTCTCTCTCTCTCTCTCTCTCTCTCTCTCTCTCTCTCTCTCTCTCTCTCTCTCTCTCTCTCTCTCTCTCTCTTACTCACCTACTCACTCCCACTGGAGCATAGTGCCAAAAAACAATAGCAAAACTATAATTACTGCTCTAGTGGCATGAAAGGAGGACTTGTAATAGCCTTTACTGTGTGCACTCAGCCATCACCAGGGCTAATAGGACACTGAGTGCCCTCTCACTGCTGCTGTAGTCTTCATGTTCAGGGTGAAACCGTCACTTATTTACTTCCTTTTCTTATAATCTCAGCAACAGTTTACCTGTGCAGCACAAATGACAGACCGGAGAACCATGTCCACACCTACAATGCCTTGAAAATGCAATGTAAAATAAAAGACCCCAATGACAAATGGAAGAAGTTAGGAATTCCTGTATGAACATTTCTTGGGTGCTGAACGTATTTTTTCTCAAATCATGACACGGTTAAGAAAATGGAATTCACTGTGTGGGCTTCGGGGTTATGATAGATAGTGCCTTGTTTTTCCAGCTGCTGTTGTGTAAGATTGAGTTGATATGGATGCAGCTGTCTGTTTTTAATGATAGTAGTATGAGCTTGGAATTTGATTATTTCTATGTGCAGCGTAAATGGAAAACGCAAAAAGTGGAACAAATCAGGAAACACTGCAGTTAGCATATTTAAAGCCACTCTAGGTACATGTTATACTTGAATATGAACAGTAGAGTCAACACGTGTAAATACAAAATCTGATCTAAATCAAGTCAGTTTACTTGTATCCTTAGTAACATAGACGTGGTACCTTGTCATATTGTCTTCAGTCCATTTTAAAGGAATAGTTTGGAAAAACTGCTTACCTGTTGTAGTCATTAAGCCACTGCATGTTTGGATCCCAAATTTAGCATCTTTAGTGCAGAACTGAAACTATGTGGCTAATGTTGTTAGAAATGTCAAGTCACCCAAATCTATTCCATAAAATGTCACCAGAAGCTGCTCACACCACAACCAGCTGCTCATTAAGGTGACTTAGACTTGTCTTTACACATGACTCTTAGCTATAAAAGTATAGAAAAACCTCACTATACTCCACCACCATGAAAGGACTGGTCTTGGATCAGATTCTGCAGCCAGTGTAACAAAAACTGTAAGATCAGCACTCCTTAGGTGGCTGGTGAAAACAAATGGTTTTTAAAATGACTTCAGCTTTTTTATACCTCAGTCAGACTGTATCGCCTTTTCTGTACCACATTCATGAAGAGTTGATGCTGATTAAGAGATGTATTTGGAGACATATTTATGGAAAATGATTTTACTGAGTAATGATTTCTAATGTAAGTAAGTTCAGAACTACAGAAACATCAGCTACATATCATCGGCATCTAGGGTAACTTGTAAACATGATATGAATTAGATTATTTGTCGAAACATTCCTATTAAATGATTTAAAATGTTCATTAATTTACTGCTGCTTTTATTCGCTTGGCATCTATACATCTCCAGAATGACACGCAACACAGATTATGGTTTTAATTCATCGTTCTACATTACAGGTATGTTGTTCTGTACAAAACACTTCTGTACTATCTAGTCCCATCTTGCCTGCAATTAAACATGAAGGCTTTGGATTTTTATTGTCTGATGTGAGAAATTGTCCTGTTGGATGTTGCTCTAAACTGCTAATGACAATGTATGTAGATTTGACTCTGTAGCTTAATTCAGGTCACGTCAACAATCAAAACATTTCTACAACTAGCAGACAGTAAGTGCTGAAGGTCTGCCAGTTGGAAAAGGGGTCTGAAAAGTGGTTTCCATGGCCACCAGGTGCAGATTTGCAGCACAAAAAGCATTGTTGGGCCTCTGTGTGAGAAATAAGATCCCCTTCACTGGCACTTCAGCCCCCTCCCAGTTTAAGTAGCGCTTACATGGACCGGGTAACAGTCTGGTGAACGCAGGCCTGACAGAAACAGGATAGGGCCTCCTACGAAATCTATACCGGTGGCTTTATTCTCATGAATGAGAATGGGACTTGAATGATGACCACTATGACACACAAGATTCTAAGGGCAAGAGCCAGTAAGTCAATGTGACCACCAAGCCTGGCATATCTTCTACGATCAAAACTGAATCCAGCAGTTCTAGATTGGGAAGTTGAGGCTGATACCAGTTAGTGATAGTAAAGGTTTTTGACTCAAACTTCTCCGTGTGTGCCTTATCCTGTTTCATGGCTTTCAAGGTGTATTGGCCTTTTAGAGGATCTTTACATCCCCCCCTCCCATTTGTCTTTTTTCACCAGCAAGTGCCTCCATAGACAGTTCTCTTGTTTCATGCCCTTACAAATCTCACACCGCAGGGGTGTGAAAGGCGTGCTTCCCTTGGGCAGAGAAGATTAGCATCAAGATCAGCAAGCTTGAGAACAAAAACAGATTTACCACATTCTGGATCTCTTGAGATTTGTGGCAGTGAGGGCTGAAATTGGATTTGGGAGAAGGTATCATTCATGTATTTTGCTTGTCAGCAGAAGAGACTTTACATCCTCAATAGCCAGTCTCCATAGCTAGGTGCAAGCACCGTTTTCCCCAGGTTCCCCACGTTTGTTCATGCAGGAAATCTTCTGAAATGAAGAGCCATTCAAGGATGTGCTCGTTCACTGGTGTTGGTGGAGTTTTGCACCTTGGCAAAAAGCATGTTTGTGCTTGCAGGGATAAAAGCAAATATCATCCTGTTGCCATTGCCTCCCTCTCAGACTCTGGTTTCAGGAGAGGTGAGACAGGTATTTGTGGTTAAAATGATTGTGGTTCTGACATAGAGAGATCCTCTGCCTTGGCAAAGGTTTAGACCATTGAAATTGCTTTAGAAACCTTCATCAGTGTTAAAGCAGACATCTTTCTAAAGGTATTTTATGTAAAAGTACTGTCTTTGTCTAGGCTAGTTATGGTTTGTCTCATGCAGGTTCTCTTGGAATGGTAGATTTTGTATTTCAGCATTTACCATGAAAGTGACAGTGAGTCTTGGCCACAAGTTAAGCTCCAGACTAAAAACGACATCAACGAGGGACAGAGAAGTCACACAAGTAAAATTTACAGCAGCAGCAACAACAACAACAACAACAACAACAACAACAACAACAACAACAACAACAACAACAATAATAATAATAATAATAATAATAATAATAATAATTTTATATTGTATATTTATATTTGTATATGTATATGTATATATGTATATGTATATTTGTAATAATGTTATATTTATATTTATATAGCACCTTTCACAAACTCAAGGTCACTTTACAAAAACCAAAAAACCAACTAAGTTTTCCTTTTAGATTTAAATTATTCTTTCAGCTGTTTTAGGGCTGCTTAAACTTTTAGCAAGAGGTCATGTGACAAGGTAATTTGAGTGAGGGAGATATTAGCTTAAGTAACAGAGTTATATATATATATATATATATATATATATATATATATATATATAGTTATTGTTTTTAGATTATACATAATTGTAATGATAAAACAAGTGAATTATACTGAACATCATCTAGTTATTTATTCAGGAGATGCTGTGTGGATGACATAACATTTCAAACAAAAGTTTGGAGTGTTTTCTATTTTTCGGTTCATACACATTTGTTTTCTAGCCATCCAAACACATTCTAATCAACCTGTGCCAAGTTGCTGCTCCACATTGGTGCTCGTCCAGCTAGGGTTACACTGTCCTGACACTGCTTTCTAGAGCATGATAGATTTGTATGGGTACCACTAGAATCGGCCTCTCTGGATTGTACAGTAATTTATTTTTTGGCTCATTTTAGCCGTTCTACTTTTCAAGTAAACATATTTAGGAAATATTTTTCTGATAGCATCATTAGGGTTTGTCAAATCTCATCACAGAGGATTTTATTAGTGTTCATGCCTTAACAGTTTAGATAATGTGTGATGACAACCACAAATTAATATTTAGCATATTATTTTATTAACTTTTAAATCCAGATGAAAGCATGATTTCATTGAATAGAGGGTCTTAGTGAATCAATAGTTCAATACGACATCACACTGAAATCTACAGCAATAAAAGAATGAAATGTTCATGTAGCTAATAACTAGTAAACTGTTGTTTACCATTAATTAACTTTTGATTACCATTTACTAAAGTAGCCTAAGAGAGAAATGTAGCTTCAAATCATTTCAGAAGAAATCTACAAAGCAGCACAATAAAAAAGTTTAACCCAAATGTCTTTACAAGTGCTAAAGCACCACTGTTACCTTTTACTGAAACAAATTAAAATGTTTTGTGTCTGTATAGAATATGTACAGTGGTTTTTTAGCATGTTTAGCATATCAGATATTAGAATTAGCTTATTGGTGAAAAAATGGCACTCGGGTCATTGGCTTGAAAATTATGTTTCACTACATGTATGTGTTTTACTGCACATTTTCCTTTTAGCTTGGGCTAGATGTAAATTGTCATTATTGGCAGTGCTGTTGTTTGTAATCCCACTGAAGTCCAAAATAATCAACTTCTAGTCATTTGTTAACAAGTAGTATGATTTCAGTGCCAAAACTAAAAACTTAAACTTAAATTGGACAGACAAACATTATTGATGACTGACATTATTTCTTTAAAAGCACAGGAGGGTTTGGTCCAACTTTATATAGGCAACCATTCTGTACTTACATTCATTAAAGTTATTGCTCTTTTCCCACCACTTCCACACTAATTATCTGAATATGAATTCAGATTTAACACTGTTCAGTTCAATAGGAGCCAATATTAAAGTGCTAAATGCTCTGGAAAATTGGGTAATTACAACTGCAACTGGCTGATGTTATGTATTTAATCTTGCTCGTCATTGCGACTGATGTAGAGCACATGCCTCTTGTTTACATGCCATTGAGAGTCATTTTTTTAGCTTAAGACTGAGTTTAAATCCCACTTTGTAACGTGTCAAGCGAAAAACAATGCACCCAGTGCTCCCCTTTCCATCTGGCCCTCACTAATTGAGGGATTGACACTGATGAAAGACCTCTTTGTCTGGCTGTATGATGTGGATAAACCCAAGAGCTTTCTTGTTGTTGCGGGAAGTTTATTATCCCGCAAATTAGATTTTAGATCAATATAGCAGACAACCGTGTCATTTTACAGGAAGGTCAACTGGTGCTACTCATAGGTGCCTAAAGAGCTCTAAACTGTAAGCAGCCCTCCATTGAAAACAGCCATTTGTAATTTTAAACAATCAGAGGTCAAACTCTGCCTGATAGTCTCTGAGTATTAGATTTCTTTGACAGTCAGTCACTAAGCAACAGGGATTAATTCTGCAGAATGGCCTGTGCTATGGAATTTGATGCCAGCTTTAAAATTGCTCCCCAGGCACTTATGGTTGACTTGAACATTCTGCATCTATCCTGCATTTTTTCCCTTCATTTGAAGTGCTGACATGCAAATAAATCTCTTTAAAGTGAGAACAAGATAATTTTTTTTTTCTGATCAGATGCTTTCACTTGAGATTTATTTACTAAAATCAGGTTTTTGAATGTAATTTCCATTCTTTTGGCTGCCATCTTGTTCTTTTTATGGTTTCTGGTTTACCAGCATTGTAAAGAGCCAACTAGTATAATTTAAAACAAATTGATGAAATGCTACAATGACTGCCAGTATATCAAATAAATTGAGTTAGCATATTGTGTACTACGAGCCTTGGGAAGAACTTTGTTAAGTCTGTTTATCTCTTTAAAGATGATTCATGGATCTGATTAACAGTCATCAACAAGAACTAGAACACAGTGTTGTGTCCATTATGGAAAATGAAAGTGCTCATGCCAGAAATGTGCCACACATGCTCAGACATGTAGTATAAGGTTATTCTTAGTATTAATCCCAACTTCATCTACATTTTCATTTATTTTTCACTTTTTGACAGTATGGGTAGCCAACAGTTCTGAAAAATATAGAAATCCCACTGCAGATCTTCAGATCATAGACCATTGCAACATGTTTTTGCTACATTTAGCTGGCTAGCCTTCTACAGTGGTGATGCAATAGTGTTAATAATGATTTCTTTACACTCTTTAGAAAATAATGAATTGTATCAAACCAGTTGAGACTCAGGAGTACAATGATGATCTGAAGAATATTACATAACATCATGAATAACAATTGAAATGTTTTAAATAATTTTAGGACAGAGAGTAAGTAAAGGGACTCCTTATTCGTGGAAAAGAGCTCTAATCTGTAACATAATTAGTAGAGCTGGAAATTACAGCCTGGCCATGTGTTCCACCTCCTCCCTTTCATCTGACCATTTGCACTCTTAAAACTTCCTTAATCTTGGAATTATGGCTTAAAATGAACAACAAAGAGTGTCGTAAAGGTGTCGCAGTACCTATAGCTGAAAGATGTCAAGGTCATTGAGGCCAACGAAAGCTTAGTTTAGCCACTTCCTGGCTGCAGGAGTGTTTCTTCCACATATCTTAATGCTGATAATATCTGCAAGTACCATCATTTATTAGAAATGCTCCTTTATGTGCTATAGAGTGAGCCCTACTTCCTGGACCACCCACAACAAATGATTCAAGCTTAACCATCTCAGTAGTTTAGATTGGCAAGCGAATCTCATCTGTTTACAATGACGAAAAGACAAAGTTATGTTGTTTCATTTGTGGGGGAGAAAAGGGAAAAAGAGAGAGAAAGGGGTTTTCACCATACTCGCATGTTTTGGATTTTTACTGGCAAACTTTTCCCAGACTATAAAATGTATTGCTTACAGCTGGAGCATTGAACTGTGTAATGTTGCATTGTAAAAAGTTACATTTCGATCTAAAAAATCAGCTGTCAATTCACCATCAAGGTTAAGTGGATTATCAATAATCATAAAAAGCTATAAGCTGATACATTTCCTGGTAGTTACTGAGCTGCAGAACTTTTATTGCAAAGTTATGGTGATAATGCAAAATCAATTTTACTTAGTGAGTGACAAGAGAATGCTAAGAATGCAGGCTGGCTGGTCAGTTCGACTGTGAGTGCATGGTGGAACGGTAAAGAACTGGGCCCCAGTTTCATTAGATGTAAGTGCTTTCAGGAATGTGAACAGGCAATGTCTGTCTTTAGAGAGATAGGACTGGAAGACGAAGAGCATGAACAGCCTACATGTTGTTAGTCAGTCTGGATCTGAAAATTTTGCACACTATGTCTGCATTTTAATTGTGGTTTTATATGTCAAGTCAAGTCAAGTCAGTTTGTTTATATGGCTCTTTTTACAACTGACATTGTTACAAAGCAGCTTTACAGAATTTACAGAACTCCCAATGAGCAAACCAAAGATGACAGAGGCAAAAACTCCTTAAATTGTAGGAAGAAACCTTGGAAGGAACCAAGGCTCAGAAGGGAAACCCATCCTCCTCTTGTCGAGAAGGTATATCATCAATGGCACATATTTATTCATCCCAGAGGGAAATTCACAATGAGTAATCAGGGCCTGAAAATATAACAAATCATTCGATTTCTATAAAAAACTAGATTGCCTGATGTACTGTTGCTGGGGTTTCCAGTCGGCTTGTGCTTTTCACCAGATCGTCCATAACACCAATACACTAGGAAGTGCTGCACTGCCACTGCCTGATCTTCTATCACAGACGTTTTCTAATTTCAATATACATCTTTCTTCAGACTAGTTTGACTACCATCTTTATGTGCTTCATGTGCTGCCCACCCCCTAGCCAAAACCCTAGCCAAAATTTAAGATATAGATATAGACCTTAACTGGGGCCACATTTATAAACTGTTTGTTTGTTTCCACCAGAAGAAAATGGTTTCCCCTTTTGAGTCTTGATTACTCCCAAGCTTAAAGATGTTTTACTTGCTCAGACCTGGATTGTGTAAAGCTGCTTTGAGACAATGTTAGTTGTAAAACATGCTGTATAAATGCATCTGTATGAAATGGCCTTTATCTGTAGATGTGAAGGAGTATAGATCACATGGAGCACAGTTCTAGCTTTAACTTAAAGGCATTATTTCTTGCATTTTAGTACTTACATATTTTAGTATGAGGCAACAGAGTCCATTTAAATTCTTACTTAATCCACTTCAACCCATTATCCTGAATGGCATTCGCGGCGTCTGTAAAACAAAACCCCTAAACCCGACTGCCGTTGGAATTCTGGGCCACGCTGTTGTGTGGCCTCATCTTGTCAGGTGATGTGGATTAGGTATAATTAGTACACTCCTCTGAAAGTGACAATGGCAGCGTTTGTTTCTTGGCACTATCTGCTTAGAGGATCAACTGAGATCCACTCCTCTAAGAATATGGATTTATTCTGCTTTGCATTAACCAAACCTAGAGGAAGGCACTCATTCTTCTACAGGTGCAGAGAACAAGCTTCAGGGTTGTTTTCCAAAAGCTGATTTTTGCAATTTGTTTAAAAAGGGGAAATAACTTATGTTTGAAGGTTAACAATTGTGTCTCGTAAGTAATAATACTGTACTCACAATAGCACTGCATCAGATTCACGCTTGTGGTAAATTTTAGTACAGAAATATCTTGTATAATATAATTTGTTCATTTATTAGTTTTAAAATGAGGAAGTTCCAGTAAGATTCTGAAAGCATGGGAAACACTGGATAACACTGGATAAGTTTACATAGGGATGAGAAGAGGCTGCAGATTTTTCTTATAGAGACAGTTTTGCTTGAGCAGACTCTACATCTTCTTCATACATTTCAGATGTGCCTCAATATTTCAAATTTCATGTTGCAGATCTCCATGGAATGCTCAGAATGATACATCTATATTAAGGGAGGTTGCTTTTAAAGGTAAAAATCCACATAATCAATGGTTTTATTCATTTGATTGAAAATGATGCCAAAAAACACATTTTTTATACTGTTCACATTTTTTTCCTTTATACTACATTTGTTGGATAATAAACTTCCAGCAACAACAAGAGACCTCTTGATACTGCAAATATATCATATCACAATACTTTTTTTTGATACTCAATATGTCATAATACACATTTTTCTGAGATCTATTAAGATGGAACAAGTGAAAAAGTGCTAGCATTGCCATATTTGAAAATAAATTCAAGTCTAATAAGTACAAATGATGTGTATTCAGTGCTTCTAATGATCCATTTAACAATGTTTTTTAAGTACTGACAATATCACGATATGCTCGGAAAATCACACTGTGGCCACAATTTATCACAATAAAAATAAATATTGATTAGCTCTACTTAAATGTATATTAAAATTTTCAGTCAAAATGGTGACCTTTGGAACTAAAAGACCATTTTGGCCAAAAATTCAGCTGAAACTTATATGATGAAATACAGTATCACCCATTATACATTTTCACAAGTGAAAGTTAAGAGCTTTAGAGCAGTAAGCTGTAAATCCATGCCTTACGCAGTTATTCTTGGTGTATTACATAAAATCTTTATGCAAGAGTTGAGCCACATACTTCTTAATCAGTTGTTCTAAAGTTATGGTTCTCTGGAAAAGGAATCAGTGCATTAAACTTTGAACTAACTGCATTACACTTCTTTGTAGAGTGAACTATGTGTTGTTAGCAAACTGTGAAATAGGTGTCTACCTGTTCAGGACAATAACAGACTGCTGCAACAAATATGCAGTTATTTTTTTGTTTTTGTTGATATACAGTAGTCTTGGAAAAATAAACCAGCGTGGAGCACCTTGGTAATCTGATTTGATGCTGCCTTTCACAAGATCTGCAACAATAACAATGTTGTGGGAGTTTCCCTTGCAGAATTCATGGCCTAAGGACAGCACAACCCTGCCTGTGCAAACTGGGCCTTGAGTTGCCATCTACTGCAGTGAGAAGAACACAAAGGGTGTGGTGTCCTCCAAGTAGTCACGGAGAGCTGGCCTACTTCCAGGGATTTTATACATCCTGAGCCGTTCACAATGAGGTCAGAAGTGAACTGGCAACAAATGACTCCTTAATAAGCTCTGCTGTTCTCCAAGAGCTGATTTTGCCTTTTGGAAGTTATAGAGAGGGGGCAGGGAGGTCTGTGTTGCCCACAATACATTACCGATATTATTTAATTCTTCTTGTGCGTATCAAAAATGTAAAAGTGACTATTTGTCATTGTGAACACTCAGTCAAATCAATCGTGCACGCATGGTGCAGTGGGCAGTTATTATCAGTGCCCAGGGTTAAAGTTATGGCTAATTAGTGTATAGTTTAAAATAAATAAATACATATATCTTGAGCATCCTGGTTGCGCAGTGGTTAGCACTGCTGCCTCACAGCAAGAAGTTCTGAATTTGATCCCTGGATCATGCTTTTGTTTGTGGAATTTGCAGCTGTGTTGCCTCCCAATGTCCAAAGGTTTACGATTCAGGTTGATTGGCTAATCTGAATTGTTCATAGGTGTGATTGTGTATGAATGGTTGGCTGTCTCAGCATTACTCTATGATGGTCATAGTCAACTGGGATTGGCCCTAGCTTACTCATGACATACAATGTTTTGAAAATAGAATTGATAAATAAAAATTGGTGTTTAAATTTGCAGGTCAGTTTTCAGAAGGAAATGCTAAGATGTTAGATGAAGTATCAATAGATATTATGCATTGTCACTTATTCCTAGAACATGCTTCCACAATCTCACAGAGTGGCAAAACAAGTTGCAATATAACTGTCTTCAGTAGGAAAAAAATGCAAAAAAATGTTGTTGTTTTTTGCGTAAATTAAATGGACTTGCACCCACCGAATCAGAATTGTACACAGTGGCAGTTTTCTGAAATGTATACCTGATTTTTGATGCTGGGGAAATATATAAAAGACAATAACACTGAAAACATACACTAAATATCAGGAAACAATTCCTGAACACATATCATTGTCAATAGACAACTGGTTCTTTAATAAGTTGTAGCCTGATTATTATTAAGTCCAACTACCTTTAATTTAAGCAAACAATCGTTACTCCTGCTTCCCCTATGCTACTTATAGTTTCCCAATGTTTACTAATGGCCATTATTTGTGCCTGGCGCAATAATCCATTTGCTTCTTTTTTCTTTCGTTTTTGGCAGTTTGTTGGTCTCTTATTTAATCCCTTTGTACAGTCAATTCCACGACAGCTTTTCCCCCATTGTACATTAGTTTGTTAGTGTTTTTGCAGCTGCCAGTACACACAGTAGGTATAACCACATTGACCTCCACCTGCTGTGGTGTCACGTGCATGTCCTCTCTGCTTTAGTAGAAGCAGTGTGAACAGAGGAGTGGGGCGGAGGATATTTAGCAGGGTCTCATCCTGTCAGGTGCTTCTACTTGCAGCATGCCCCCCTCTACCTCAGTCATCTGCAGTATTCCTCCACATTCCTACCATGCATTCAGCCTGCCAGTCTGTCCCCTCAGACAGCACTATTCAGTTACAGAATGTCATCTAATACACCTGATCTGTGCTAAACTGCAAGGCGGTCTTTTACCAGGGAACATATTTAGCAGAGTTCTCAGACACAGCTCTTTAGGCAGCCAAAACATCTCTGACCATGTTTTCATTGCCAGTGAAGTCATCTTCTATATACATCTTTCCATTAGCTCATCCCATATTGTTTTAGAAAGGAAGCGTTTTTACTGTTTGAATCAAATCTCTCTTTATACCCCTGCAGTCATGTTGGTAATTTAATCTGTATTGAGTAATTTGCCACAAACACGGGTCTTCTAGAAGCTTGTGAACACGCATGTGATCAAAGCCTTAAAAGTTTCAGGCATTTTGTGGTTCAGTGATTTATTTCTTGCTTTAAAGGCTTTATGACATAACTATTAATCGATACTGCAAGACCTTAATTATTCTATAAAACAGAAGATGAAGTAATGTTTTTTGGAAGAATGTAAGGTGATATGAGGCCTTACATTTTCACCTGGAACAATGCTGTCGATTTAGATTCAGTGCGTAGTCAGATGTTGATTAGCAAGCAAACGAGCCATTCAAGTCCAGTCATGACTTGAGAATTTATCTCTTTTTTTGGTAGGTATTCACAGTTTTTTGACAGCTTGTATCAGTAGCAAGCTGGAGGGAGAATGAAAACATGACAGCGCCTCAGTCAGTAGAAAGGGATGCAAGAATTTTAATCACAAAAGGTAAAGGTATGTATTTTTTATCAAGTTAAAAGACGCCAGTAGACCACCATTCCAGTTGCTTAAAAAGACACTATTACAGTATCAGTGAGACATACTGTACATGCACAGCTTTTACTTATCTATCTATCTATCTATCTATCTATCTATCTATCTATCTATCTATCTATCTATCTATCTATCTATCTATCT
>JBBIGC010000002.1:19671638-19686968 GCA_037576955.1 Lepidarchus adonis
ACACACACACACACACACACACACACACACACACACACACACACACACACACACACACACACACACACACATTTCAATGAGGCCCTCCTGAGAGGTTTAGAGTGGTGTTTCTTGCTGGAGTGTGTCCAGACATGTCTTACTGAATGTCACACCGGTCAGGTCCAGCCAGGCCTGTTAGCTGTGCTGCGGATCGGCTAACCTCCACTGTCCACCTTATATGGAACCGAAGGTCATCGAGTGGTTAAGGCATGTGAATGCCAATTGAAAGTGAGGGTGCATGATGGTACGCATTTTCAGGTCTGCACTACAAGGAAAATGTCATTTCACTTATTAAGTAGTAGGAAATGAATGTGTTGTTCACCACTTCACATTCACATTGACGCTCTTCTGTATGTCAGTAGATTAATCGAAAACCAAGCAGTAGGAAGATGTTGCATGTTGTGAGATAAACAGCGCGATGTATACTTATATACACTGTAAATACTTGATGCAAATTTTCACAGAAACAGTGCAGTAACTGTAAAGCAGAAACATGGCACATTCTTGGTCAAAAGGTCAAACTTTATAGCTACTAGCTGTTATTTGCAAAAAATGCTGGGAAAGTAAATGGTACTTTGTGCAGTCTTGAGAGGCCTATGCTTAACTTATTTACTGCTGTGGGTGGAGCTTTTCAGCCTCATGGTTCAGCCTTTCAGTCATGGTTTTATTTATTTCTCTTGTTAATTTATTTCTTTTCTTTCCTTTTTTATGTTTATATTGTATTTTTACAACCCCACACCTAATTTGCAGCAGTTTACTTTAACATGTCATGCTTAACCCAAAACACATGTTTAAACATTTTGCTGTTCCCACATTGGTGATGTTAGCCTCAGTTTAACTACATCTAACTGAATTTCATTTAAATTAACCTGTAATGTCAGATTCCTGTTGTCTCTGATGACTGGTTTAAGGACCTGATTGAGCTGCTGTAATTGGATGTTCAGTAAACAGTGTAAGCTATTATCCTTTATTGTTACAAAAAAGAGGATGATTGTTCTCTTAACTACAGTGGAATTCAAATGTTTGAGCAACCCTGTATGTAAGTATGTTTTGTTAATTTCCTGAAAATATTTGAAATCGCATTTTCAATACATTTTGGTGCAGAATTTCCATTTGTTTGTCCACAAATGGAAATGAATATAAAATGGGTCATGACTATTGCACAGGAAGCTAATTAATTGGTTTTAATTGGTAAGTATGTTAAATTCACATTTTAAAAAAAACTGTAACTGTGCATTTAAATGGGTAGAAACATGATCTCTGTAGAGGATGAATCCAAAGCCAGAAAAACATGCAATTTGACCAGGGATGCACAAAATTCTGCTAACTGCCCACTTCTGGTGCAATACTATGTCTCATTGTGTAATTTTACCCTTTACCTTCCATTCTCACTACACTGAAAATTCCACTGTATCACTCAACAATATTTAGAAATATTCCATTCATTCATTCTCCAAACTGTTTATGCTATTTGTCATGGGGAAGCTATAGCCAATCCCAGCTGACTGGGCACAAGGCAGTGTTCACCATGGACTGAAGGCTAATCTATTGCAGGGTAAGACAGAGACAGACAACTATTCACACACATGCTCCATATATGGGCAATTAAGAATAGACAGTCAACCTAAATTTTTGAACAGTAAGAGGAAACCAGAGCACAGAAAGACCAACTCAGGGATCAAACCCAGGACCTTCTTGTTGTGAGGCAACAGCACTAAGCAGTCCTGATGCAGTCCTGTGCTGCATCAAAAGATTGGAAACGCTCTTATCCAGACTGATGTGCCACAGTGCTGTGTAGCCCACGTCTGTTCTTCAGTCTGAAAAACTAGACTTATAATCAACTGTCACCCTAGAAAATTGCCACTAGCTAAGTTACACACCATTACAAACCCTGACCTAAATGTCAGAAGTTAGGAATGAACATAGTGGGTTAGTGTCAGGAAAACAGAGTAAACATTAAATGTGAAGGGTTGTTAGTCCCCTGGTTACTCCTTGAAAAGGTGCCTTTAAGGTAATGATAGGTAAGGAGGCGGAGCTCTGTTCAAGGCCTTGAAACCCAATGTTAAGGTTTTGAACCTGATGTGAGAGCCAGTGCAGGTCAAATGCTTTAGCATATGTATCGTTGTGTATAATTTATGCTCTGAAAGTTTACTGTAAGGAAATTATATATATTAAAATGTAAGATGACTTGTTATTTTTTTACAGCTTATTGTAAGTTATGTGAAATACTGTTAATGAGTTTTATGCAGTGCCAGAAACCACATAAATCAGCAGTTTAAACTTTTTTAAAAGTTTCTGTGCCACTGCATCTCCAACATCTCAACATCACAACAGACATGGAACTATTCAATGACATAACACATAAAGGCATAGAATTGCCATTGACCATGATTGTTATAGTGTAATAATGTTTATTGATGTTTATGTATCTATTATTTTAAACTGGAATAATCTTTTTAGAAATAATTTAACAAACAAACTTAATTAAAATGACTAGTTACTGATACAACAATCCTTAGCCCCCTACTGTAGCCCCCGGCCCCGAGTTCCCATTACTTGTTATCCACCTTAGACCAGACTTGATAACAGTGCAACGAAAGGAGCAAACTTCAGACACCAGACATGTCTTAACTCATACACTGCATTTTAGCTAAAGAGCAAAGTGTGTAAAGTTCACTACTACAGACCATCAAAGGTCTTCCTTTTTCCATCTGCTCACATTCCCTTGAACAAAAAAAGACTTGTTTGCTTACAGTTTAGACTTTGGGAAAAGTGGTTTGGCATGGATGTGGTGAATAAACGAGAATGGTGTCTGTCATCAGCCCACAATCAGACAGAGATTAGCAGAAGCCTTCAGAACTGCTTCAGATATGACTTGACTCCTTTAAGGAGCTACTCCAACAGTGGTGCCAGTAGCTCAGGAAAGCACCGTCCATCTCTCTGACCAGGTCACCCCCAACAGCAATGTTTAGCATCTCAACAGGCCCCATGCAGCTGCCCCACAGACCGCCCTGCCCTGCAGGAGGCCACACAGAGAACCCCACACAAAAGGTGGCTGGCCTCAGGATGGCATGCCCTGCATGCCAAACCATTGTCACCAAAGCTTTGAAGTTATGTGGAGTGTCTTTGCCCCCCACATTTCCTCAACTGTCTCAGCCCCCCTTCCTTTTCTCAGTAGACGTGTCCTCTTCCTCTTACATGTCCCAGTACTGTTACAGTGCACACTAGGGATGTAAATCTCAGACTTAATGCTCTGGTAACACTACAACTGTGCAGCTATTTGATATTAAATGAGCCAGGAAATGATCAAAGGTAAAAGTTGTATATGGGCTTCTTTTGAGCAATGCTACAGAAGGACCACTTTTAGTTTAAAAAAAAAATGTTTTTTGTTACTCAGCTTTTCTGTGTTTTCATTTCGCACTGTACTTGACTGAACTGACTAAATCTGGGAGTATGACATAGGTTTCCCCTTAATTTATTTAATATAATGTACAATACTGTTTGAGTCATTTCTGCCTGCTGCACTGTTCCTATCTGCTACTCAGTGCCTATTTTATTTTATTTTATTTTATTTATTTTATTTATTTTTTTATTTTTTTATTTTATTTTTGACTTCTGTGTATATATATATATATGTGCAGTTGAAACATAAGCAGTTTCCTAAAGGATCAATCAAGTTTCCTGATTCAGAGTCTGATTAATTTAGTCATGTTTATTTCATGTTTAGTCATGTCTCCCAATGTTGCCATTCTGCAAAGGTTAAGGCTAGCGTCTGGTTCCTCTGAGTCCCCATCTTATCTTACACTAATCGATGCTGAGTGATAAGAAAGAAAATGAGACTGCCAGAAAAACATTTGGACCTATAATCTGTTTTTACTAAAGATCATACTAGAATTTGCACTCGTTTTATAATCTTATATTTAAAATAGAAAAATAAAAGTTAGGACAAGGTTTATGGAGTCAAGACAACTTAAAAGGAAAAAAAAGATTGTTACTGAATTACTTTAAAGCAGAATGACATTTAATGATACAAACATTTTTGTTTAAATTAATGGGAAAATGTTTCAATTTCACAAGCTACTACTACTACTAATAATAATAATAATAATAATAAAGATAATATAAAATTTTCAGAAAAACATAATTAAAGTGACAGTGTTTGTTTGTTAAATCAGACCAAATGTAACATAAAAAATTTAGATTATATGTATTGTTCCTGTGAAAATGAGTCATATCTGAAAGTTAATTGTTGAGTGATTTTTTTTTAGTTTACGATTTATTTAATATTCTTACAATGATACATTTGTCCATTTAGTTTGTTCTTGGAATTCTAACATTCCAAAATTTATTTGTTTCACCAAATTCAGATTGATACATGATAATACACTTTTATACCACTAGAGCTGGAGCTTTGGGTGTGGGATGTTTTCTTTCCACACACATGACTTTGAGATGACTGAGGTGTGTTTAGGATAAGGACTTTCAGAACAGGCCCTGCAGCTGCAGCAGAGGTTTGTGGGCCATGGTGGAGGACCTTGGGGAGCAGTGTACATGCCTCATCTGACCAGCTTGGTTGTTTGTTCAGAGTGAACCAAGGTTTACAGAGGAGACTGAGGTGCTGTAAAAATATGCACAATGTGCCAGGAGGGAGTAGGGAGGCCGGCACACAACTGGCCACGCATGGTCATACCAGAACACCTTGACCCAAAGCCTTTTTGTTACTTTGTTCATTCCCCCCTCTATTCAGAATGTAATTTATGGATAACAAAATGTATAACTAAAGAAGGTATAAATATTTCTATTCATAGCTGAAAACTTATCATCACTTTCCCACCCAGACTGGTGTTCTAATCATCAACACCCAGTATTATCCTTAGTCATTGCATTTGCTATTATGTTCTATTGCCTTATCCATCAGAATAATAACATCTGTGTGAGGAAAATTGAAGTCATTGAAGGAACCACAAAGCTTGGAAAGGTCTCCATACGAGTTTAGTTACAGTCTCATTTACACACTGGCTGGCTGCCAAACCAGTAAGCTTTTGTTAGGTAATGTTAGCGCTCTGTTAAACATGAGGTGAGACAAGTTTTACTCATTGAGTTCTACAATGTAGAAAATAGATGGTGCAATACAACAGTATTGATCAATTTGACTATTTCATGCTTTTTTGTTTCTGTATCTAATGATGCATATTATTGATGTCTATCTGTAACCTTATTTTGTGGACTTAGTCTTTACTGCTGTTGAAATGTTAGATTTACTGATCTCTGGGGCAGTTAAATCCAGCACTAAGTGTTGCTGTCTGCTCTGGTGGATGCCCCTGGGGTAGATAGATGTAAAACGATTGGAATGAGATTGTGCTGGGTCAAGCACCCATTCGTTCTTTAGGGTGTCTGAGCCACAGGGCAAACATGTGTATCTGCGAGTAAAATGAGAGGAGGGAGAGAGTAAAATGAGAGGAGGGAGAGAGTAAAATGAGAGGAGGGAGAGAGTAAAATGAGAGGAGGGAGAGATACCTCACTGCAGTGTGAACCCTGAGGTCACCATATAATGTCATAAGTTCAAATTACACCTAAAACTGCAAGTTCTTCCCCTGCTGACACTACATCAGTGTCGTGAGGAAAGACCCAAACAATAGCTGATTAGACATTAATTATATTTATAAATGCTAACACTGGGATATATTATTATTATTGTTATTGTTATTGTTATTGTTATTGTTATTATTATTATTATTATTATTATTATTATTATTATTATTATTATTATTATTATTGTTGTTGTTATTGTTGTTGTTGTTGTTGTTGTTGTTGTTGTTATTATTATTATTGTTGTTGTTGTTTTTGTTGTTGTTGTTGTAATAATGATAATAATAATAATTAGTATAATAATAATAATAATAATAATAATAATAATAATAATAATAATAATAATAATAATAATACTAAATGAATGAATAATTATATATTTAAAAATAATAATATAATAAAAAAATAATAAACAAATTGTTGTTTTTGTTGTTGTGTAGTCAGTTAGAGAAAATCAACTGACTGAATGACTATCCCACTCTTAATTTTTTATGTTGTACATTATTCAATAATTAAGTGGTTTAATGTAACAAAAACAGTATATTACATAAAAGGTATATTAAAATGTAATGTAAAGGTAAATAATATTTTTACACAATAATTTTAAAACTTCTATTTCTAGAATTAAATGAGTTGTTTTTATTATTGTGCCTGTAATTAAATTTAGGCTGGCACACCCCTTATAATTTCAGTATGAGCCACTATATACTACTGCAAGCTGGTAATATTTGTATGTAGATAGATAGATAGATAGACAGACAGTTAGATAGAGATAGACAGACAGACAGATATACAGTAAATGTATGCGGGTAAGTGCATTGTTTTTTGTGAAATTACAGAAACAGAGAAATCAAAACGGCTGCATTTACATCTTAACATCCAGATATGGGCTCTAACCCTAACTCTAATTTAAAATGGTGTTTGGTTTTCCAAGTTAAGAGCTGAGAAAGGAAGTTACTTTATCAGTGAGATCAGGCATCTTCTGTTACATGCGGCTGCGACTGTCGGCTCTGTTGTGTAGTGCATTAAAACTGACTGTTTGACTCAGGACTGGAATTATTACATCATTATACAAACACTGTCTGACACACACATGCAGCTGCCTGGTCACCTTCAGCATCACATCAACACCGCAGTTTCCAGATGTTTTAGTGGGACAAAGTGAGCATTAAATGAGAACTATCATCAGCTGAATTTCCCTGGCTGCACTGGGCACAGCCCTCGTTCTGATTGCAGCTAATTGCCAGGTCTAGAGAAGCTGTATTTTACTGAGTGCCTGCACATGCTCTGACAGGCCATGGCAGGAATGTTGGGGGGCTCACGTAAAGAGGTTTACTTTGTGGGATCCTTTGCTGGAACATTTGTAAACATGACCTTCAGGAGACAGAAGAAGTGGTGGACCCATGGTCTGGCCTAGTAATGGTAGAAAAGTAGCAGTGGATGCAGATGGAGAAAGGTTGAAAAATCTGTAGTAGATTGTCATACATGAAACAGCCACTAGAGTTTCAGCTTAATGATTAGTCCTTGTGAATGTGTAGGATCAGTTTTGATTCATTCGTGAGTAGGAGAGGAATATAAATATATATATATATTTTTTTTTATTATTATTATTATTTTTGAATATTCAGTATTAAATTACAATCTTTACATTTTTGACACTTTTCATTCCTTGATTTTAATATAAATAATATAGTAACTGATGTTATAACTGATATAATGTTATTATTGGTATAGGGACAGATGGAAATGTAAAAGGTAATGTAAATATAGAATGCAATTAATATAGCTAAATAATGATAACTATTGTAAATTAGATTAACTTCTGTTAGTTGAAGGAATAGTTTGGGCAAAATGGAATTTGATAATATAAATCAAATGTTGCTACTTTATCTGCAAACTTTATGATTAATGTTATTCTTACAGGCTCCAAAAATGTGGCTGGGCAAAATATACTCAGTTCTAGGTTGGATGTAAATTGTGAACATTGAGTACAACATGTTATTTGAGTAAATAAATGGTGTATGATTTTCCCCCTTTTAATAGAAACCACAAATGAATGCTTTAAAGCAGACATGTGTTGCTGTTGTAATTGTATGCATTAAAAGGTTAAATCTAATCATTGTAGTATTTTTACTGACTATATCTCTCAGCCCTGACAAAGTCAATGGGCACACAAATATTTTTCCATAAATGCACCCTTAAAACATCTCTCAAACTGCCCAAACCACTTAAAGCTCTGTGTTAAGGTGCCAAGACTTGTCAATATAGTTTATGATTATATGTTTTGTTAAACTAGTCCTTTGAATTTGGATTGCGTGGTTAGATACAGCTACAGTTACAGCTGCATTTTATGCTTTATTGATATGGGTTTCATAAGAGATTGAAATAGCCCAGTGTGAAGCTGTGCATTTTATCTTTGTTGTTTTGTCCTGTCTGGTCCTGTCAGCAGGGGCAGTAAAAACAAGCTATAATAACGTCACATCTGGTTCTGTATGATTATGGATCAAATGGATTGTTTGCATGTCTCCTAACATCTTGGCATGTCCTCATATCTGTTTGGAGAGTAAGTTATAAACCCACACTAGACATTCTGACAGCGGAAGCTGGTTTTTTGGAGATGTTATTATCTGTGTAGGGACATGCTAATTACAAGCAAGCAGCAAATTTATTTGATGAGTAAATACAAAATGTTATGTTGTGTAGAATCACACAGCGTCTTTCATTTATTTTATTGCTTTACCCACTCACACAAGTAAACTGCACTTAGAGCTCAGTAGCAATTCCAACATAACTCTCAAACAAGCCAATTAGCATCGTGGCATTATTAGCATTAGCATTATTGTATTGCATGAAACTATTGTGTCCTGACGTCTGGACATTGGGTCTGTAATTTGCTCATCAATCTAAAGAAATGTAAACACATCTCATAAGATTTGCAAACTGAGCTCAGACTTTTAAGCTCTAACCATCCAGCAAGAAAAGCTCAAAAAATGTTTTCACTGTGTAAAAATAATAGCTCTCTAATTTTCTCAGGCTGCTTACCGCTTACTCTGCTTTCCTTCTGAGCTATGCACAGCTGTCATGCAATTACCAACTCTAGTCTGAATTGCTGTGCAGGACACTGTTGTATGCAAAAGCATGGCAGTATTACAAAAATGAATCACTGAAATGTTTCTAGTGTGAGAAATTTAATGGTACATATGCTAATTTTAGGTCACATGACTTTTCCCATCCTCTTCTGTTGTGTGTTCTTAAATGTGGTGTGCTGCAAATCAAGGGCGATCGTATGAATTTGACATTAATGGGCCCATGCTTGGAGTGCCTGAAAGTCAATTAATCTCATAACAGAAGAACATGAATAAATGGGTTTCCTGATTTGAGGTGTGAGAGGGCATTTTGTTCTGTGGGAAAGGCGTTGGCCACCCAACCTTTCTGGCAGCTCATCTCTTATAAATCTTCAGCATCGCAGACTCCAGTCCTGACATATCCTGTCCATTTTTAACAGCTCTGATAACAAGGCCAGATCCCCCAAACATGCCAGAGCCTTTTGTTCTGTGATGTCAAAGTCAGCCAGGGTCTTTTGTTGCTTGTGGAGCCGCCTTGGCACCGGAAGCTCGAAATGAGTAAAAGCTTTTTCAGTTGTGTGGAAGAAAAGGAGGAAAAGGGGGGACTCCCCAGTAGGAGATGAGGTGCATGCAAAGAAAACGCTTAAGTCAGGAGTAGCGGAAGCTGCCATACTGTTTTAGCATTTATAACTGCATATTATGGCTGCGTGATTGCACCAAAGAACGACATGACCTGCCTCCATCACGAATGGGCTGTGGGAAAGACATGGAGTGCTTACTGGGAAAGGTCACTAATAAAGGTCAGAAAAGGGAGTTTAACACACAGTATGGAGGTTTCCGCCCATACAGGATCCCAGCCATGATGAGGTCACGTAAGAGCCTTCACTGTGTATGTTGTCAGCAGGGTTTTCATCATGTGCTGTTAGATGCTTGGTTGCATGATGGTTGCACTCAAAGAGTCCAGGCCTTTGGGAGTGAATGTTGGTGGAAAATTGTTTAACGGTTCATAGCATCCACTTCCTTTTTCCTGAGGTAAAAAAAAAATAATTAATCGACTTTACAAAGGCTTTCATAACAGTTAGTATTTATCTAATATGTATTTCCAACCATCCATCCACCAAACTGCTTTATCAATAGCATATCTGAATTGTGATTTTCAGTAGGATTTGACTACTAGCTCTACTGATGTGACTTACTAATTCTTCCAGAATTATTATTCAGTAATAATATTGGAAATAAAGTTTGGTTCCTGCTACAAATGATATGTAAGAATTTAAATCTGGATCTGCCCATTTGTCTATGGAGGGTCAGAGACTGTTATATGATAAGCATTCATGTGTTTTTGTGTATTTAATAGTAAAATATTTTTTCAAACCAAATTTATGAAATGTTCTAATTACTCAGAATAGAGTCAATCAAAAAAATGTTTAGTGTCCAAAATTTGCCTTTTTAGTTCACAGCTGGAGCTAATAGACCAATATTGCTAAACAAATAAATAGTCACCCAGACATCTTTTCCATAAATACACACTCAATATTTAACCTGTTGCTCTTCATTAATGTCAGCAGACATGTCAGTGTGGTTTAGTATGCAGTATGACTTACAATAACTAATAAAAGTAAACAAAATAAAACATTATTGTAGATTTTATCTGTGCACTTCTACTTCTGAAGCTGTTCATAAAGACCCTCTCTGTGATATTGTGTAATCATGTTTTGTTTTAAACCACATCAGGTCTGTCTATTATTTTTTGTTTATTATTTTCTTATCTCATCTGAAGTTTGTATGTAATATCCAAGTGAAGATTAAATATTTCATTGAAACTAAAAAAATAAATAAAATTAAAGAACATCCTCCTGAAATCTAATAACCACAGTAAGTTCTAGCTTGGGGCACAACACTGGTTTCCATTGTGGGTTTTGGCACGGACTGAAGTGCTGTTCTGCATTTGTTAATGTCATTCCCACATTCACCATGGACGGCCCCACTCATTTTGGCTGTGTTTCCTGGCTAATGGCTTGTGACGAGGAGGGGTCAAGGATCTCAGTCTCTACTTAATGGGCGTGGTGGGTCAAGGATCCTATGCATAGGCTTTTTCTGAAATCCCTGCCTTTCTCAATGTTTCCTCATCTGACTCAGTCTGGAACAAAACTATAACACTTCTACAGAGGTCAATGGGTTCCAGACTCATTTTATGTCAAATGTACTAGGTGTGTGACTCGGCTCACCAGGACTGCTCTCTAATCCAATGTCCAGCTTTAAAATGTGGGCTTATTAGGGGAATTAAGCACACTGGGCTTTCTAGAGTGCTTTAGGAGGATGTTTAAAAGAAGAACAGTTTTCCAACTTGCAATTCTATAAACATATTTATTGCATTTTTTGTGTGATGTTTGTGCTCTAAATGCTTTATTTCATCTGGCACCTGTTTGGACATAATTGAAAGTCATGAAGCTGTCGTTGCACTTCATTTAGTTGTCTTTTACTTTTAACTATGTAGTCTTATGCGCTCAAAAGAACTTAAACATTATTATTTGAACCAGTAATTGTTTTGATAGCATTATGCTATATTACACTTAAATGCATGACAGAATTATTTGCTTTTGCATGGTTATCCCTTCCCCTATGACTAACTGCTCTTCTGGGTTGGCGTGAGACGGCAGACAGATGCTATAAAGTTTAAAAAATGGAAAGGGAACATGCTTTACATGAACAAACACTGCACTCTCCCACAACTGTTTCCACTATAGACGTGTGTGATGCTGCCATATCTTTCTGGCTCTCACCTCCTGTTAACACTTTCAATGGTCCCTGTTACCAACTACCACGGGCCTGTCTGAACAAGAAAGCCAATCCTGGATCTGTGTAATTGCTCCCTGCATAGAACGGAGTTGGGGGTGGACATGGTGGAAAAGTAATTTCTGTTGACCAGCAAGAGGAAGGGGAAGAGAGAAGGGGGGTGGCAGAGAGAAAGATATAGTGAGGGACAGAGAGAGAGAGAGAGAGAGAGAGAGAGAGAGAGAGAGAGAGAGAGCTTGCATTGCTAGAGGTGAGAAAATTCTTTCCTCTACCACCATATGTGTGACTGAGGAAGCTAGTAATTTAAGGCATTTCTAATTAATTTCAATTTGATGTGTTCTATGCCGTCTGGAAAAGAATGTTGTTCTTTTCATGTGGTAATGAAGGGAAGTTTTAAATCCAAGTGGAATTTATCTTACCTGCCAAAATATTTGGATGGGCCTATTTCAAAGGAAGCAGAGAGCCTGAGAGAGGCTCTGTGTTAGATTATATGGCTATCAAGAAATCAAAAGAATAACTTTTGAAGACAGGCATTGCATTGCAGGCTCTCAGAATAAATCATGAAAAGGTGTCGTCATTTTTTTTCTTCAGGTAGGTCTAAATGTGGTATGTCATTTTGGACTTGCTGTAAAACATATCTCAAGAGAAAAACTGAATCAGAGTCTTAATCAAGGTGAAAAGAATCTTCAAATCAGAGATTCAGGTGATAATCTACCCACAAATCTCACAGGCTGCTTTCTATCAATTTTTCAGTTCATTTAATCCTGAAAGGGGAACAGATTGTGGCATTCCTGTGGCTCCATGACTGTAAAAGTGAGTTGGGAAAAAAAACTAAATTCCATTAGGGAGGCATTTGTCCTAGTCCCTCAGAGGCACCAGCACACACAAAAGGAAGCCTTGCGGGCGTTTTTGGTAAGATTATCTATCAGCGGAGACACTCTTTCACCGCGGAGACAAAAGGAAGGGGGAGGAGTTGTGGGAGGAAGAGTCCTGAGCTTGGCCCAATGAGCAGCCCACCCCCCCTGTTCTCTCTGAATAGTTTACTCCTCCTCTGAACTTTCCGCCCGCTTTGAGAGCTGAGAGCGGTGACTCCGGGTGAGAGTGTGCGAGGATTACTGGCTGAGGCATGCCTGCTGCAGGACCCTTTGTGAGCTGCTGCTGAAAGATTGGAAGTGAGCGTGATGTCTCGGCTCGGATTGTGGCTTGGCCTTGGCCTGAGCCTGTGCATCGGGCACTCACATGGGTGGTTCTGGTACAATGATGACAAGGACAAGGGCAAAGGCACGTCGACACCTGTGTATGTCACTAGCAACAGCACCACTGTCCCAACAACAGCACCAAGGACAGAGCACCTGAAGAGTGAAGTCAAAGATGCTTCCACAGTGGAGGTCCCGACTGAGGGTGAGGAGCTGGGGAGTGGAGGGGGTTCTGGAGCTGTACATGAGGGCTCAGCCTGGGGCGGGCAGCTAGAGCCAGAGGTCAGACCCATTCCAGGGTTACGGTCAGCCTCTGGATTTGGGGTTCAATATTCTTCTGGGCCGAAGGTTGGGAACGAGTCTGGGTTTGCACTCAAGCCCATCTCAAAGTCCCTTTCACAAGAAGACCAGCAAGTCTATGATATGCAAACCAATCTGTCTGTTGTTGTTGGGGAAAATGTTTTGGCAGAAGATGTTAAGTTAGAGACAAGTCGGGCCGATGTGGATTTCTCTAAGACAGACAAGCACAACACTGTCAATTTTGTTGAGAGTCATTTAGAAGTAAGCATTAATGTTTCTTACAAAAGCATCAACAGTAGTTATCAAAGCACACCTAGCAGTAGTTCTGGTTGGCATGCTGATATCAATAACACGACACAGTATTCACCTGAATACTCTGTCTCAAGCAATCTACTAACCACAGGGAGTGACCGTTCTTTCCTAGCTAGACCTTTCCTAGCTAGACCCTCACCTGCCGCAGAAGCCCCGAGCTGCCTGCCCATCGATTCCAACCTCCCGTTTTGCAGCAGGATGGGAGTGGAGAGTTTCGCGGTGCCCAACTTCCTCAACCAGAGCAGTGTGGAGGAAGTGGAGGTGCTGCTGCGGGAGTGGGCGTGGCTCTTGAGTTCGGGCTGCCACCACGCCGTTGAGTTGTTCTTCTGCCTGCTGGTGTTGCCCCGCTGCGGCCCCCCCAGCCTGCCCCCACAACTGCCCTGCCGCAGCTTTTGCGAGCTCCTGTCGGACAGCTGCTGGACGCTCCTGGGGAACAGCAGCCGTCTCCCCGTGGAGTGTAGCTCTCTCCCTGAGGAGAGCGACAACGGCTATCAGTGCCTGTCAGTTAGTACCCAGAAAGGTAAAGGCCGGTTAGAATGCCATCTCTCTTTTAGGCCCTTTAAAAAGAGATGCATTTTAAACCAGCAGCCACCTGTCTGTGTGTTGGTGTCTTTCACCTGTGCCAAATCGTTTGCATTGTTTGTCTGTTTGTCCGTAAGTCTTGCTGTGTGGTCTTGAGGCAGGTGGAAGTGCATGGTAATGTGGGTGGGGATGGGGGTAGGGGAGTAACAGGTTGCTTTGTTTTGCTCAACTCATTTCCTTCATTCTTCTACACTACTCTGCATGTTAGTGGTGTAACGGTGTGAAACACAGCCCTACTGACCCTTTGCATGTTCATGTCAGTATGTTCACGTGTGACTGTGTCTGCATAACCACAATCAGTACAACTAGTTTGATTTTACTCATATAAAAAGTATTGCTTTATATTTTTAATTTTTTATACCAAAGAGACTAATATTTACTAAATGATTGCATAGATGTTCCCAGGCATAATGAGACATGGCTTCAAAAGATATAATTCTGGTTCGTTTTCAGCTAAAATAACCTCATCTGCCTTCTATAGGATGAATTTATTACTATTTGTTAAATGGTAGGGATCAGTAGTATGAAAGAACTAAGACATCAATCATTTCTTGTATAAAATAAGTATTTAGGCTAAAATGTGGGAATGTCTGTTCTTCATTTGTCATGGATTATTAAATTGAGGGAATTATCTTTTTAATTCCCTCAGGCAAAACTGGATTCCTTACTATTTTCCCAAACACTGTACAGGCTGGACTGAACAAGCATGTGAAACAAATGTTAAACAGTTTCATTCCTGTCTTTGAATCAGGCTGTTATAAAGTTTCAGAAACCAAGCTTTGGTTTGTGAATGGACTGCATGAGCATGCACAAACATTTTAAGAGTTTTCTTGCCCCTGTGGTCTGGTTTTCCAGACTGAGGAACCTCAGGACCTGCTCTAAGTGTTTAAGCATAATATAACTGAGTCCAATTGTATTCACATATGAGAAGGAGGAAGGTAATGCTTCCACAACATTAATTCCTTCTGCTACTTTGGGTTTCATGCTGGCTTATAGAATGTGTGATTCAGAAAGCATAGATAGGCTAACACAAAGTGTTACTGTGTCTGAGTTAAAACAAGCATTCTGTGTTGTGCAAGAGCTTCAGTTTGAATGTGATCCTATTGTCTTTGGAAGTGTAATAATAACAGAATTGAATAATGTACTACGTTCAGCATTCAAGCCAAAATCATATTCTGGCCTTTTTAGTGCGAAACATCCCAGAATGTAATTTATAGAAAATGATTGTAGTTCAATTATAGTCATAATCATGAGAATGCAATATTAGTCATTTACCCCAATTTATTCAGCCCTACTGCAGAGTGTACTGTTTGTCGATTTCCTCTTCTAGAATCTAGATTGGAGTGTGAATCTGGACATACTACTGAGAAATTGAGGTCCCACTTTATATTAAGTGTCTCTAATTACTGTGTAGTTACACATTAACAATGCATGTAACTACAGTGTAACTA